>JAOYND010124952.1:0-10296 GCA_025802135.1 Lagerstroemia fauriei | reverse complement strand
TTAGAGCAGAGAGGTTACCGTAGCTTCTCGGGATTTCCCCGGTGAGACTATTCGCAGAAACGCTGAGAATTCTCAGACTCCGGAGGTTGCCCAGCTGAGGCGGAAGGCTTCCCGAGAGCCGGTTACCCTCGAAGCTGATCTGCTCGAGTTTACGACACAAGGAGAGGCTGCCAGGAATTGTGCTGTTGATGGAGTTTCCTGCAAGGATGATGGACCGAACCGATGAGAGGTTCCCAAAGAATGTCGGGATTTCACCGTAGAACGAGTTGTTGAAGAGGTTCAGCTGCTCAAGGGAGGTGAGGTTAGAGAGACGGGGCGGTAGAGTGCCCGAAAGCCCGAGACCAGGGAGGTTGAGGGATGTGACTCTGGACCCTGAGCCCGAGCAAGAGACACCGGCCCAAATGCAGTGAGACACGCTGCGGTTCCAGCCGGAGAGAGCATTTCGAGGATCGAGAACTGAGGATTTGAATGCTAGGAGGGATTCCCTGTCAGTGTTGGAATCAAGAGCCATGGGTTTGGCAGACATGTAGGACAGGATGAGCATGATTTGGCAGTGGAATCCTAGGAGGATTGTCCTTGTACACCAGGGAAGCTTATTCTGTCTCATTTCTGAAAGTGTATCTGCAGAATATGCAGAAGACAGCACAAGAACTTATAATGGAATCGAAGTGCTGAAGAAACATGACACTTGAGAACATCAAACAAATGAACAAACTGTAGAAAATCAAATTACGGGTTACCTTCGGAATCGCTACGAAGTAACATAATCGTACGTCTTTGTAATTTACTGACACTGCTTTACGTTCAAGTGTCACACATATTCACTGACTTTTGCAAAGTTTTCATGGTTCTACAAGATCTAGTTTCGTTCAAGTAACGGATTCTAGCCAATTGAAAGGATCTTCTGATCAATCCAGAGATCATTTTGATTCCATTAGTAATGAGGATTCGGAATATCACATGAAAATGGTTGCAAGCATTCTTTTTTGCATCCAAAGAACGTAAAGTACAATGTAAACCGTAGATTTCACGACATAAAGCGAAGAAATACTGTAGTTGACTTCCATTAAGACTTTTTGCTTCTATGTCCGTGTTTTTATTTACTGAGTCTAATTTTTTTTTTTGGTATGTAAAGAATACACGTAGATCTGAAAAAAGAATAGAGGGACTGAGTCCATCTTTTTGCCTTTACTGTCATGGCAATACCCGTCCTTTGATTTGTTGAGGCTATTCCAATCGGTCAGCTATATGTTAACAATATATCAACTCTGTCGGCTAATAATAGTAGTGTTCGTTGCATTCTCGAAATGGTTGGTGGACGGTTGAATTGTCATACAAAAGTACAAAAAAATCTTTCAACTATTGAACAGGGCGTTGAAAATTTTAATGTTTATTTTTATTAAATAAGATTTCGATTCGACTTTAAATTTTGTTAATAAAAAATTATAATTACATAAGTTTTATTCTTTAACGAATCGACCTGATCCGAATATGCTCATGTTAAATATAGAGTAAACTATCATTTTTGTCTCTAACATTTAATATAGTCATCATTTTTATCCCCGATCTAATCTTCTTATTGATATCATCCTCAGTGTTGAAAAACTCTATCGATTTAGTCTCTTACCTCCATTTTTACTCCTAACATTTCATACAACCAGTATTTTTATCCATGTATAAAGGAACTAAATTGTTAGGGTTTTGTAAATATTAAGGACGAAAATAATAAGGGAATAAATTAATCGTATTTTTTAAGCCAGTTAGGTGGTGGGCGAAGACCGCAACATCCTTGAAGTTGTAATTGAATTCATTCACCTGACTGATTTATCCTTTTTTTCTCCCATAATATTTGATATGAATATAGACTTATTTTATATTCCTTAACATTCTACCAGAATCGAGTCTGAATTAGTCAGGATCGTGTAAGTTAACCCTGCATGCGTGTCTCTTGCAACCTATCGTTCTTGTACCACTCAATGGGATGTAGTAAAATTGCTTATGAATCGGGAATCCTACATGTTCGATACCTCTTGTAATTGAGTCTTACATGTTTTAAAGTGGTAAATCGGATCTCTTCGTTACTTGCCATTATTTCTGAGCTGATTGAGACGTTACGCCATCAAACCAGTCCGATGCATTGTTTTTAATGTTGATATGGGCAGTTTTAATCAATCTACTTGACTAAGCTAATTATTTAGTCATATTGGAAAATATTCTTACATGTTTACGGTAGATGAGTAATACAACGCACTTCATATTTTGTCCGATACAGACATGCCCGTTATACACGTGTATAAATAAGAGATGGCACGTGCATATCGACATGTTCCGCTGACTTTGAACATTCCTATCAACTAATCGAGCTTTCCCGTGAAATTTTATAGGCAGCAATCTGTCTGTTCCAACTTTTGACCTGGTCTTCTTCGCTGAGTTAAAGGTAGATTCAATGCTCTGCCTTTCATATCCAACCCAAGATATATAAGGTGAGTTGAACAATCAGCGTTAGCACACCGACCGTATCGGCGTAGCATTGCCAAAGATTCAAAATAGATTATAAAAGTCCGTATGCTCGAGGAAGAGAGCGTGATGCAATAATACCGTCGTCAACCTGAAATCAAGAGGTCTCGGGCCCGATTCTCACCAGTGAAACTGAATGTAATCTTTTATTTCCTTTTCTTTTTATTATTTTCTAGATTTATGTATCTCTTCTATAAATAAATAAAAATCTATTTCTTTACTAAGTCCAGGTCCAAAAGGAACATTTCTAACAAATTTTTTGATACAAGTACAAAAGGATATTCAACCCCTGAGACCTAAATCACTGCATTTCCTGGTAACTTCTGATCTGATCTTAATTTCTTGAATGATTGTGACTTCTCCAACTCTCATGATCTCTCTCTCTCGACCTATCTATATATAGCTTACTTAGAGCACATTAAGGCCATCGAACCGCAATACCATAGAGATTATGGCTCTCCCTCGCAAGACTTCAAAACCTTTGTTAACTATTACCGCCTTCATAGTACTCATAATGCTGCTTCTGACCACCACCACCCTGTCTGCTGCTGCTACCACCCCCGAATTCGGCAGGCTCGGTGAGAACTTAATCTTTCTTCTGCTATTCGATAACACGAACTCTCGATCTTATCCTCCTCATACAACAAGTTCCTTAAATTTGTTCCGAGCCGGTCGTTGCACCTAAAAGCGCTATAGACTCCCTGCCCTGATGATAGCTAGGCATGCTTCCTGTCATTGTCTCAAGCTGCAGCGTATCGTGTTATCACGCCATTTGCCGATTTAGTTTCGTAACTCCGGTACCCATTGACTAATTATACGTGATGCAAGGTACGTTGGGGTGACCACCGTTCAGGAACTGATCGCTTCTAATTTCAATGGGCCATGGAACCGGTCTTGAATCTCTTTTTGAACGGTTCAAAGATTATTCGAAACCACTGTTCCGTCTAGTTCTACACTGGCAATTTCAAACCGAGTGGTTCGGATTCAAAACCAACCGGTTCGATCTGAAATTTCGAGAATTTGAATGAAAAGAACTGAGTTATGTGTAAAAATTTTATGAGAATAATATATATTTATAAACTAAAAATATAATTTATTTTTTTAATTTAAAAAATACAGATTGATTCGGACTTCAGTGGTTCCATGATTGTCTGGATCTTCGGTGTTGACAAGACATGGCGTTGATGGGGTGGGTGCGTGGGGGTGACAAGACTAGGCGTTGGAGGTTGGAAAACTAAGAAGGCTAGGCTGGCTGGCTGGCTAGCTAGGGGGTGGGCGCCTATGACAGATGACATGGGGAATTCTTTTTTTTTTTTTTCGCAGTTCCCGCTGGTTCCGGGTATAGAGCCGGCCCTGAATTTTAAAACTCAAAGTTCGGGACTTGGTTCCGGTTTTGACCGATTCGGACTTGGTTCTGGTTTCAAACCGATCCGTGGCCACTATTAAGTATTAACGCAAGGTTGATATATTGTTTTTTTTTCTTTTGCAGGGAGAAGGTTTCTTCAAGTACCAGTCCAAGGGGACTACCCTCCGATAAGTTATGGTACTGGATGGGGAGGCTATCAGCCTCCATCGCATCCATAGATCAGTACCGTATGTTCGACGGTCATGCGGATCCAATAAGTCTTCTTAGCCCAAAGATAGTTGAATTGTCGGAATCACATAATGTTTCTGCGATATAATGTATAAGAATACACAGTTCTTTGCACCGTAACATTTGTTCTATTTTTCAATGCTTTGCCATAACGTATGAGTGGAT
This sequence comes from Lagerstroemia fauriei, assembly GCA_025802135.1. NCBI lineage: Eukaryota > Viridiplantae > Streptophyta > Magnoliopsida > Myrtales > Lythraceae > Lagerstroemia > Lagerstroemia fauriei. Next base: position 6,020 of record JAOYND010124952.1, on the reverse strand, counting down.
GTGTACTTGTACTCCAAGTGCGACATTGTTAAATTTTTTCCCTAGCAGCTATACTGTACTCTACTGCTGTGAAAAATAATCAAAATTTTTTGCTTTTGAAAGAGGATGCTGATGTTGGAACTAAGAAAATGAGAAATAAATGAAGACACGTGGGGCGTTCATGAAACCGATAAGAATAAACTCCTCGTCATGAAAAAAGGAAGTAAATGAAGAACGAGAAATCTCTTTGATGAGAATCGAATGCATGGAACGTCTTAGTTTCGAGTAAAGAACGCAAGAAGCATTAATGCATCTTTCCAGGGATGGATTTGGGAGCATGCAATAATCTCCCTAAATTAGTAAAAATCTATAAAAATCTTATATAATTCTAGTAATTTTACCCATATTTTCACGAGTTATAATATTTCGCCCCTTACAGTATGTTTTTTTGCTCTTCCTCGTCCCTTGAAATATGCTCTTTAGTTCTTTCTTGACTTTCGCCCTCTTGGATATATATTTTATAGATTCATCCCTTGGGATATGTTTTTTTAGTTCTTTGTTGAGTTTTGCCTCTTCACTTCACTTTTAATTAAACCGCCTCAATCAGCCACCTCGAATTCTTTACAGTGCACTTTATACGTCAAAAGTTTAGTACCGCATATGGAAGTGAAGGAGACATCTAGTGCACATAGGTGTGTATAGGTTCGGATTGTTCTGCACATCTTTCACTTATTAAGCATCCCGTATTAAATTCCTGTGAATGAAAAAACTTTATAATTTGAAGAGTTTTAACCCTCAGCACACCGAAGTACTCGAGCTTGGATTAGCCGGAAACCGTCATACATTCAGATTTCAAAGTGGTGCACACTTGAAAAAAACGTATCCAATGCATCCATTGCAACCGAACATTTGGTACCATTGTCTTATCGGACTCGATATACACTGGGTCAAAATCCGGCCCAACAGCGGAACTCATGTCAGACTGGTAGGTCCACCCAAGCCCAAGCAGCCTAACTCTGGCCTGGGCCAGTGGAACCTGAGCTTGGGCCAAGTGCCTGCATAAACTGCGCTCGGTCAAGGTCAACTACACATGAAAGGTCAAAGGTCAAAATGGCCAGCGCCATCTGCACGTGGGGCCTACACCAATCCTAATCCGCTCGACCGTGTGGCCCGGTCAGCCAGACCAGACAGCCCAACCCCACCCGAAAATGAATCTGATTCCATCGATTTTTCACATACAAGATCGATCTTTATGAAATCTTGTGTACATTCATGGACATTTTGAGTATATTACATTAATGAAATCTTAATTACCAAAAAAAAAGATCCATCTTTAGGATACAATATAATTTGCAAAAGATCATAAGAAGCTGCAAGCTTTAGCTCATATGAGTGCATCGAATCAAACTGAAGCCGGATTGGGATAAGGGTCGATCTACGGGAAAAGTAGCCCCTTTACCTTGTGTAGCTTCGTCAAGACCTCTTTCATGGCCGGCCGATCCCCAGGTGACTCTGTCGCACATGACAAACCTAAGCTTATCAGCTCTACAAGGCACTCTTCACATCGCTCCGACCGGCTACTCTTCTCACCACTAAATTGGTCTGCGTTGCGACTGCCAGGAAAACTAGAACTGTAGCATGTCCCGCAGTTCACAGTGAGCCTCGTGTCAATGACCTGGAGGACTCGGCAGCGGTTCTCGTTCACTGTGGAAGCAAACTTCTGCAAGTTCAGACCTCCCTGAAATATCCCATCGGTGGGCTTCTTGGCTATGAAGAGCTCAAGCAGGAGGATTCCAAAGCCATACACATCTCCGGCGGTTGAAGCTCTTCCTCCCATTCCGTATTCTGTGAAAAGATGATGAAGTTATGCCTGAAAGAAGTTAATTTTCCATAACATGAAATGGAAGAAATCAAAACTGCACCTGGTGCGATGTAGCCAATAGAGCCCTTCAACCCGATAGTGCTACTCTCGGTTGCTTCCGGCTGATCACGACTCACCAGGAACCTGGCGAGCCCAAAATCCCCGACTCGGGCAGTCATATGTTCGTCCAGCAGAACATTCCCAGGCTTCAGATCGCAATGGACAACCGGTGGGTCGCAATCGCTGTGGAGATACTCGAGTGCAGAGGCCACATCAATGGCAATACTCACCCTCTGCATTAGACCCAAATTCAACCTACCACATTCACCTGCTTCTGGATAAAGCCATCGGTCCAAGTTCCCATTACACATGAACTCCATCACTAAGGCCTTGAACTCGGCTCCAGTGTGGTCCACACTGGAGCAGCAAGTGATGACCTTGACAAGGCTCCTGTGCCTCACATGTTTGAGGGCATCGCACTCGGCGATGAAGCTATTTGAGGCCTTGCTCTGTCCCAAATCAATAACCTTGACCGCTAACGTGACCGTGTCTGCCCCACTTCCAAGCAATTCCGTGTGGGAGGTCCCTGGCCCCGCATATGTATCTGCAGCGACCCTACCGGAAAAAGTCCCTCTAAAGACAGATCCGAACCCACCATGGCCAATGAAATTTTCAGGGGAAAAGTTGCTGGTCGCTCTACGGATTTCCTCATACGAGATCTTCATCGGCAAGCCCTTGATCAAGGGAGACGGGCATGACACTGTTCTGCCAGTCCTTTTGGTCAGTACCCGGATCAGCCCGAGGACTGCACACAATAGTACTAGGATCGAAAATGAGACCAGGATCGAGATTGCAATCAAGAGATGCTTCTTCGTGGATTTCTTGTCAACTAAACACATGGAAATCCTAAGAGTTTGTGAAACTTCCTGGCTGCTTGCACAAAGATTTTCATTTCCCTGCAAAGCTTCCCAGGTTACGTTGACATTGACAAAAACACCGTTCCGAGGTACTTCTCCCGCCAGGTTATTGAAAGATAGGTTCAGCATCTTCAAAATCTTAAGATTCCCCAGTTCAACCGGAATCGTGCCAGTGATGTTGTTATACGACAGATCCAAGCTTTCTAGTCCCAGTAACTTACCGGTTGTGTTGGGTATTTGACCGCTTAAGTTGTTCCTTGCAAGGTTGAGGCTCTGTAAACTCGAGCTCTCGCCAATGGAAACAGGAATACTTCCTGAAAGACAATTGCCGATTAAGTCCAGGACCTCTAGCTGTTTCAAACTGCCCACTTCGAATGGGATTGGACCGACGAGTTTGTTATTCCCTAATCTCAGGGTTCTCAAGTTGGAAAGCAGGAAGATGTCCTTCGGAACGTTCCCACTAAGCTCGTTCGAAGCAAAGTCTAGAGTGTTCATCTGCTCACAACCTGACATACCTGTCGGGATCCTGCCTGAGAACCGGTTTGTTCCCAGGGTGAGCATGAATAATAGGGAGAGATTCCCGATGCTCACGGGGATTTCTCCTGAAAACATGTTCTGATCAGCCTGAACTCTCTGTAGTTTCGAGGCTTTTCCTATCGTTGTCGGAAAGTTGCCTGAAATTGAATTCTGGAAAATGGAAAGTGCACTTAGATTCTCGTACCTCTCAAGTCCATCAGGAAACCTACCCGTAAGGAAATTGCTGTGGAAGCATAAGTCTTGGAGATGCAGCGAGAGGTTCCCAATGGATCTGGGGAGCTCACCCGACAGAAAGTTGGAACTGAGGTACAGTATCTCCAGCTTGGTCGAATTCACAAGAGAATCAAAAACTGAGCATTGGTTTCTTTTGTCGAAGACAGGTTATTGCACCCGAGATGGAGAAAGATAAGGTCCTTGGAATTGTGAGGGATTGGGATTCTTCCTTCCAAATGATTCATTGATAGGTCTAGGTATTGAATCTTTGAGTGGTTTAAGAAAAAGCTCGAAACCTTTCCTCCGATCCTATTGTGGGCCAAATACTAGTTCTCTTAGTTTGGTAATATTAACACTATCTATCTCCCCGGGAAGCTTCCCGACAAGGTTGTTTTCAGTAGGGATATGTATTCCAGTGAGGAACTGTTAAAGAGCCATAAGGGCAGTTCACCTGTCAATTTGTTCTTTGCGATCTGTAATGTCATGAGGTTATGGAGAGCCCCGAGTTCGTCCCACAGTTCCCCCGATATGCTGTTCTTTGCAAGGCTTAGAGTAGTTAGAGCAGAGAGGTTACCGTAGCTTCTTGGGATTTCCCCGCTGAGACTATTCAGGAAACGCTGAGAATTCTCAGATTCAGGAGGTTGCCCAGCTCGGGCGGAAGGCTTCCCGAGAGTTGGTTACCCTCGAAGCTGATCTGCTCAAGGTTAGGACACAAGGAGAGGCTGCCGGGGATTGTGCCATTGATGGAGTTTCCGGCAAGGATGATGATCCGAAACGTTGAGATGTTTCCAAAGCATGTCGGGATTTCACCGTAGAACGAGTTGTTGAAGAGGTTCAGATACTCGAGGGAGGTGAGGTTGGAGACATGGCACGGTAGAGTGCCGGAAACAAACTGGTGGCAGCATGGGCTTCCACACGGCCCTGATGAGATAAACAAGTTGTTGCCGACTTCTATGTAATATGTAAGGTTGACTTTTTTTTTTTTAATGGAATGCAGGGAGAAAGATTCTTCGGGACTACGATCAGCCTATACCTGGTGGTTATGGGCCAGGACGGGGAGGGTATACCACTCCAACTAATTACCCTCCTTATCCGCCGTATCCATAGATATGTACTGTTCTCTACTGTACTACTTACTGTATGTTCCGACTGTCACGCTGTATCCAATAATCTTCTTATCCCGGAGACAATATGATCAGTTGTCGGAATCACATAATGTTTCTATTCTCATATAATTTAAGGATTGGTACATACGCAGTTCCTTGCAGTATAACGCGTGTTCTCTATCCATTTTTCCAAATTCTATGCCGTAGAATATGGGAGGATGTGGTCAAAATCCAACCCAACAGCGCAGCCCACAACAGCCAGCCGGGCAGGTCCACCGAGCCCAAGCTGCCTAACTCTAGCCTGGGCCAGTGGAAGTGGAACCTGAGCTTGGGCCGAGCGTCGTCGGTCAAGGTCAACTACACATGAAAGGTCAAAATGACCAACCGTCCCACTGGTATTTCCATTTTTTTACAATAAACGTGTGTATGTACGTGCCGTGTTTATTAACAACCAAAATTAATGTCCAGCAAATATTCAAATGTAGGATTTTTAATAATTTTTTTACATGAAAAAAAGGTGAAAGTTGACTTTAAAAAAAGATTTTAACAATTTTTAAAGGGAAAATTGAATAGAAAATTAAACGAGGAGGAAGTTTCGGATCATACGATGTATGTATCTACCTAGTCCATACGGAGGAGAGAGTGGACGAGGCAGGCCGTATTTCCGGTCAGGACCATGAGTATGAATTGGAGTCAAGACTGTCGCTACGTCACCTAATTCTGACCATCTGATCATTTCCTCTGCGTATTTCCCATTAAGCATGATAATCTTGGACCGTCGTGTTGTCATGTCACGAACGTCATAGAAGATTAAGCTGAGAGTATTAAGTTTTACCGCGATTCATTTTTTACGTCGGGTCAATAAAGTGACATATTTGTTTGCATGTGCTCGAAATATATGAACATGTATATGCATAACCAGGAAAACTAAAATTTGTATCTCAATTCGATTGTTAATTCCCTCGACATTCGTGTTACAACAACGAGGTTCGATACCGTATCCGCTATCGCTGATCCCATTGCCCCGGCTGCGTCACTGACTTCATCCTCTGCTTCCTTCATGGACGAGCTTTTCATCTTGGGTGCCTTCACAGCTTCAATATTACTCTCGAATAAATATATCACTCAACCTTGAGAAACACTGCCATCAGAAATTGCTGATATAACCCAAGGGACTACATCCACAGAAAATAAATTTGGTCATAGCATAATTCTTGCAGGTATAGCAATGGGATTTTGGGCTGATTATCAACTTTCTTTTCTGCATTTCAACTTACTGAACATATATTTCACACTCCGATCTGACAAGACATAAGTTCGTATAGTATCCGAATCTATTATCATATTAATAAATTGATTGCAAGGGAAATTAAATAATTAATATATAGATCTTTCATCGCAGGACAT
>JAOYND010124845.1:0-10299 GCA_025802135.1 Lagerstroemia fauriei | reverse complement strand
CTGTGGCAATTGTCCTATACCGAGCTCTTCTTCAGCGAAGCTCTCTGGCCTGATTTTGGGCAAACTGAGTTCGCAGAAGCCTTGCTCTCGTTCCAGCGGAGGCAGAGGCGGTACGGTTCAAGGAGACCCGTGAGACTGATATACCCATAACAGGGTAACTCCAACATCCGTGTCATTCCCATGCAACTTGGTGAGATCGGGGTTGCGGGTCCGAGTCTCGCTTTGAGCAATATGCTCAGAAGAGACTTGTTAGATCCTGAAAATGTTTAGGTTCATTGTCTTGAGTGATAAGGCAAGAAATTATTCGTTTAGGGTATTTTATATTGCTTCCTAATTTGCTAGAGTCTATTTTCTGTTTTGATGGGTGGGTTTCTTGTATTTAATCGTGAGTTGTAGACCGTCTATGGAATGAGTGAAATCAATGAGATTATTTCTTAGTACTTTCGTTATTGTTTTTCTTTTCTTTTGGGGGAGTTCAGCTACCTCTCGAATAGTAGCATCATTATTTTCACTTTAATAAAGAAAGAGGTCAGATCCTATCAAATTGGTATTAGAGCAATCGATCCTTAGACTAGCAACCAGATGGCAGCCACCAACAACCCAAACAAGAACTTCTCCAATCGACTGGAAGAGATGGTGCAAAAGATTGGGGCTATGCACATCATCCTTGGAGAAACTCGAGGTATTGGTATATCTGCATTTAGAATTGTGAATCTCAAAAAGCTTGAATAACCCGGTAAACTCCAGAATTACATTGATTCCTTGGAGTCCTTGTTGAATAATGTTCAAGTGAGCGAGGAACAAGCAGTTGGTTGGTTCGTGGATTGCCTCAAATTGGAGATTCAAATGATAGTTCGCCTATGCAAACCACGAATCTTATATGAGGCTTACATCTTGGCTCAACTCAAGGACCTATTAATAACTCAAAAGGGGGTTGAAAAGGTTGATTCCTTTGGAAAGGACGGGAACCAAGAGTACAAATCCCAGCCCTTGAAGAGAGCAACATTGCAAAACAAGAAAAAAGAAAGGCTGACAAAGAGATCAAGGAAAAGGGTGAATTCAATGTTGATTCATACACCAAGTTGGAAGATGATGAACTTCCCGAGTTGTCGCAGCCAAAGGAGCAACAAGTTGGCATCTCTTTATATAAAGGAAGCAGCTATGCTGTATGCACTGCGGAAGAGGTGAGATTTTGTTCCCTCGGTGAACCCTACGAGGTAGTGAAGAAAGAGCTCAGTTTCATCCCCGTGGATTCTCATGTGTCGCTTGTTTGTAAGAAGTTTTTTGAAGATTTTGAGGCGACCTTCAACGGTCGGATCAATATGGAGCGGCAAAACAAACTAGTTGGTATCATGCAAGTAGAGAGGCTAATAGACGACTATCCACTCAAGGATATAATTGATCCTGGAATTATTAAGCATGCCAATGTGCTTCTGTTTTTTTACATGCTTCGTCATCGATTTCCAAATTGAAACCTTGAGGATAAGGTGTCTCGTCAAGCGAGGAATAATGTTAGACCCTGAAAATGTCTAGGTTCATTACTATCTTGAGTGATAACACAAGAAATTATTCATTTAGGTTATTTTATATTGCTTCCCAATTTGCTAGGGTCTATTTTCTATTTTAATGGGTGGGTCTCTTATATTTAATTGTGAGTTGCAAACCGTTTACGGAATGAGTGAAATTAATGAGATCATTGCTTTCGTTAATGTTTTCCTTTTCTTTTGGGAGAGTCCAGCTGCCTCTCAAATAGCAGCCACCATTATTTTCATTTTAATAAAAAACGAGATCGGGTCCTATCAAGACTCTCGAGCTTCTGCCTCGACAGACATCGGCTTCTTAAACTATACTGGGTCTTTTGGTGGTGCTACATTAATGGGGTCAATGCTAGTGCTAGTTGTTCAACTCATCAGATATATTCGTGGTTAAACACAAAACCCAAATATTACGTAACGGGTAGTCGGGTTGCTACTGCAACTCCCGTCCACTTACCTATCAAAATAAACATCCTTGCCATTCCTTCGGATCACCTCAATGTGAGCAAGATGTAATTAATGGTTGTGGTTGGATAATTTGATTATAAAATTTCTACCGATCTTATAAGATTCTTTTTACATTCTTGGATTCTTATATTAGGGGTAAAAACAAGAAGGAAATATGTTAGAATATGGATATTCAACAAGATGGCATGATATGGTTCTTAGCTCTTACTTGTCGGGCTGGGTGTCGATGGAAGTCCGACAAGTTCGAAAAACATTTATATGACGATTTCATTGTCTGACCTCCCTTTGGGCCGGCTTCTTGATATATTGGGCCCACCATAAATCATTTTGGGCCCAACGCCCTTTCTTGTTCTTTCCTGGCCCATCAATATCTCTAAGAGCCCATCGAATTTTGCTACAAGGTCGTTGTTTGAAGAAGTTTAAACTTATAAATTGGTAGTACTCACTCTCTTATAAATCAGATTTCAATTCATTAAATCTCAATATGACATTTATTTTCAGTATTCGCTCTCACGTGACAACAAGATTTACACTTGTCAAGTGCTATTTAACACTCACTTTCAACAACTGATCTCAAGTCAAGCATTTTTCTTCCATACTTGAGCAAGAAGGACACGTGATCACGAGGCGGGCTCTTCTTTTCTGTCATCGGACTAATAACTTATACGAGTCAGCTTCCTCTTCCGATCTCAATGAATTGGCCACGAGCCGAGTTTTTTTTTGTCTCTGTCTTAATTGGTCTCGAGTTCCACAGTCGGACCAGGTGTGATGTGAGTCCACACGATAATCTGATCTGATGTACAGTTACAACCAGGTCTATAAGAGGTTGGGCTTGGGCTTATACTGAAACCAAAAGTTTAAGCTGATCAGTTGATGGTATTTGCTCTCTTATAAATCAGATTTTAACTCATTAACTCTCTGATACGATATTTATTTGTCAAAAAAGGGAGGCTAAATTGGACTGATTTCTCCATGGAAATCACACTTTACACGAAATAATGCGGGGTGTGGTGGTGGTGGTGGTGGTGAGTGGGGAAGAGTGGAGCAGCCGCGGAAATCGGGTTGACTTTAGAGGTTTCTTCTGGGTCAAAAGAAACTCGTGATATGGAGCAGGCAAGTAGACCATCTCCACTGTTGACTTTTGGAATTTAGATTTTGACGGGGATATGAACCCTAATCGTGTCGGTGGGTGTGGGATTTTGCTGGACCGGTCTACTTGTTTTTCACAAAAGTGCTTTGGTGCATGACCTTTATTAATCTCAAAAAATCTCGTGAGGTAAGTAGGACAAGAAATTCTTAAATGATTTTATCTCGTCACGTGTCATGAGAAAATACCAATTAAATTATGACAAACGTACAAATTTATACTAATCACTTGAGCAATTGACATAATTGTTATTAATCAGATCAACTTAATTAGTTCTTTCTCACCACATCACCGTGATACAAGATCACCTAAGATTTTTTTTTTTAAGTCAGACCATTGGAATTTGAATGGTATGTCGGATCTTATTTGATTTTGGAAAATGTTGGATTCTTATTTGGAAGGTTATAATTTTAGGGAAGAATTGTTTTTGCATGTCCAACTCAACTAGAGAACATTAAAAAGTCACAATCGGAGTTGCTATCTTGAGAATCGTCTGACTAATCCAGAATTCAAGTCGGGAAGTCTCATCCACCCCCCAATGCCCTGCCAGCTAGGTTGTCCCCTTGAGGGCCATCATTGATCAAGTTGTTTCACGTGTTGCTTGTCTCACACCGAGAAGAGAGCAATAACACGACACAACTAGAAGTTAAGAATGCCAGGGGAAATTCTAAAGTTTATACGCTGGACTATTTGATGAGTTAGAAAAAAAGGTAAATGATATTTTTGGTCCTCAACTTTTCAAGTTTTTGTCATTTTCATCCTAAACTTTTATTTTTTGTCATTTACGTCCTCAATCTTTTGAATTTTTACCGCTTTGATTCTACTGTTATTTTTTCCATCCAAAAAAGCATATTTCATCCAAAAAAATATTTTTAAAAAAATAAAGAAAAAGGGAAAAAATGAAAATGAAAAGTATTAGCAGGAATTTTACTAATCCTTCAAAATTAAGACATTCTTGTTTAAAATTGATTGATGGTTTCTATCATTAGTAAATCGTGACTCATTATAAAAGAAATGAGTTCTAATTTTTAAAAAGGGCACTTGTTAGTAACCAATATTTCCTTAATCAAGGACGAAATATACTTTTTTGAAAAATATATTTTGTTGAAAATGATTTTTGGATGTAATATTCCTTTTTTGGATGGAATATGCTTTTTTTATGGAAAAAGTAACGGTAGGACCAAAGTGACAAAAACTCAAAAGGTTGAGGATGTAAATGACAAAAAATAAAAGTTTAGGACGAAAATGACAAAAATGCGAAAGGTTTGGGACCAAAAGTATATTTTTCCGTAGAAAAAAAAAGATTTTGAGTTATTTAATTCTTTTTAAAACATGTATCGTTGATTATTAACCATTTGATTAAACTATCAAATGATCCGATAATGGAAGTTTCAGAGGATGAGATAAAATAGCCAAAAATTAGGTCAATTTGTGAGATGACCTAATTTTAAGCGATGTTCTTCCCCGATATGTTCTACATGGGCAGATTTATAAAATTTATTCAGAGACAAAATTCTATAAAAGAGTAATATGACAAATTCGGAGGACGAAAATGGTAATCTAATAAAAATTACATAAAATCAAGTGAAATATATATATATATATATATATTATCTTACGAATATTTTTCGAGTTGAAAGGACGATCGCACTCCATGCCACCTAAACCAATTCCTGGTTCTACTCAGTATATTAATTTCTCATCAGTCAATGGATCTGTAGGGTGTTGCTTGCGGAGTTCCGAATTAAGTCAACAAAAGCATTTTTCATGACCTCGAAATGACACTTTTTATAAGGGGACATGTTAGAGAAATTCGGATCATCATCCTATCTCGTCACGTGACATGAGAAAACACTAATTAAAATATGACAAACGAGTAAATAAGTGTTAATCACACAAACAGTTACCATAATTATTACTAATCAAAGTAATTTGATTGGTTCTTCTTCAATACGTAATTATGAGGTAGACTATCTAAGATATTTTGGATACTTGGAAATCTTGTAATATAAAAAAATTTGATTTAGTGAGAGCGCACCGGTATTACTCCTTGTTAAATAAAGTCTTAAATTTAAATATTTGATAGAAAATTTCATTATTAAAAGAGTTTTGCATTTTAATAATTTGATTCTTTTTAATACCGTTTGCTGGAAAAAAAAATTAACTCTTACCCGAAAAAGATAAAATAAAAGGGAAAAATGACAACTTTCTTTACTACGTTCATGCCAATTAGTCAATCTGATGAAAAAATACGTTTTTTTCTTGGAAAAATAGGAAATTCGCTGTCTAGTCGTTAAATTATCAAGTAGGTAATTTTTTAATTTAAACTATTAATTATGAGTCATTAATTAAACTGTTAAATGCTCAGATGGTATTAGAAAATATAGAGGATAGTAAATGTTTTCTTTTAATTTTCTCCTCGTAAAAATTGTTAAATATTATTCTTTGACAAATTCTCTTGTAGCATGTCCCTAGAGAATATTTAGATATTTGGTACATATGTACTGTCAAAATGAATATGATATTTTTATCTACCCAAAAAAAAAGTCTTAAGATAATACTATTTTTTTCTGAATTTAAGATCATGCTATTTGCCGGAAGTTGTATATATATATATATATATATTGATAATCGAGATATCCGGACACCTTTCGGACCCAACTAGCGGGGGTGTCGTCTCGGGGCACATGCAATAGCCCGTAAACCACATGTACCGGATAAGTCAGATGAGTCTGACAGGCTCGATAGCTATGAAGCCCACAATCTCAAGAAAACAACCATTGGCATTGCGCCTACTGGAAATCGAACTTGGGAGGTTGAAGCCCTACCAGCTGGGCTCTCCCTTGAGGGCAAGTTATACATATATTGTTTGAAAGATAAATTCATTTCTAATGCTATAATAAATTAAATAAAATGGTTGAAAATTTTGCTTTAATCATATATAATTCTAATTCATGTATTTGACATACAGCAACAACAGGTCACTATGCTCTTAAAGGTCAAAGTGAACCGTTTTATTCTGAATTCTTTAATTCGGAATGAATCAAATCTCGTTAAGTAGAATTATAACCTATGACACATAAGTTAACACCCAATTGATAGTGTAATCTCCAAATTTTCTATTAAAAAATTTCCTAAATCATGTTAAACTGACCACGAGACATATTAGAGACTGCCATTTAATCTACTCGACAAATGAACGCATGATCTTCCTCTTTGGAATCGAAGAAATTTATTTAAATCCATAAAATTTATCGATATTTTATTGAGTTGTCTTATTCCACTTTTTCTTCTAAATTTTATTTTTAACTCTTTCTTAAATTTTAAAGACTCATAATAATATGGTAAGGAAGAATCAATTAAATTATTTTGATTAATAATAATTATAATAATTATAATAACTGCTCGAATAATAAATATAATTTACTCATTTGTTATACTTTAATTAATATTTTCTCATATTATATGGCGGTAGAATAACCTGAGAATTTCTGTAAATTCTGTATCCTTCCGTAGATTTTCTAAACCCTATTATCCATGGGTAGCTAAACTAGATGCGTTGAATGCGACGGGAATCTACCCTCGATGCAGCGGAAAATCACAACAATGCCCCTCCAAGTAATTTTAGTTTAATCATCCGGTAAGACGACAAGGTTTGACTTTTGACCACCGCAATCACACACACACTCTCTCTCACACACAGTCTGACATTTCACGAGAGCGCCTCTGCAGAGACACAAACCAGCACATAATCTCCTCACCTTCGTGCCCTGCGCGTGAAGCCTACTTCTCCGACCATATATATATATATATATATATATATATGTATGTACGTATGCAATTTTGCTGCGATTTTAAGAAGAATTTTTTTTTCTGTATTTGTTAATCAAAATCAAAATTCTGTCATTTAAAAAAGATTATATCTAAAAAAAGATTATATATAAAGTTAAAAAATAGATTATAGACGGTACATCTAACCATGTATGTGCACGTTGGAAGTGCTTAATACGTGGAGAGAGTTTTATACGGGGATAATTACAGTGGAAGTCCTATGTGTTTATCATTTTTGGTAATTGAGTCCTATAAGTTTGAAAATAGCTAATTCAATCTTATAACATCAATTCCGTTAACCTTTAAGTCCGAATCGTTATTGTTTTACTGACGTCGACTTCGCGCTGTCAACAGTTCCATTAACGGAATAATCACAATTCAGACTGAAAGTGTAAAAAAATTGATCTTATAGGGATGAATTAGTCATTTTCAAAATTATAGAATTTAATTAAAAAAAATGATAAATATATAGGACTTCCAGTGTCATTTTTCCGTTTTGTGTGTGATTCGTGAAATCTCTTTTATAATATTATTTTAAAAAGGAGAAAATGACACCAGAAGTCCCATATGTTTGTCGATTCTTGCAAGTGAGTCACAAATATTTCAAAGTGTTAAATCAAGTCCTATATGTTGTCACGTCAGTACCACGTCAGCTTAAAGTAACGGTAAGTGATGGAATGGACTCGATGTTGTAACGTGGACATCATATAGGATTTGATTTAATATTTTGAAATATTTAGGACTCGCTTGCAAGAATCGACAAACATATAGGACTTCCAGTATTTTTACCTCCTTAAAAAAGTTATTATAATTCATGTTGAAAATTGATCATTTATAATTTACATAAAAATGATAAAATAAGCATAATGTCAGTTTGGACTATTGGAGTGTTTGATTCGAGTATTGTTAGATTACGGAAAAAGTTGAGATTACATAAAATATTTAAACCGTAATAAAATTTCCTTGAAAAATGAATTGGAATTTGAGATTGTAATGTTTGAATAATATAAAGTTTATTATAAAGTTAATATAATCTGATAATATTGTATGTTTTAAAGGTAAAGTCTTTACCAATCACACTAAAATTTTAACTTATATAATATTATATTATAATTAATTTTACAATCAAACGAGTATAATATGTGATGTAAAGTGCTGTATTAACCAAACACTACCTTAATCATATTTGAAAGGTTAACTCGGGGCGCCTTGGTAATCCCGCGCGTGCAGTGTGCGCCAGGAGGGGAAGAGTGGGGAGTCGTGTTGCGCAGTACTGTTTCGGAGGAGTATAATGAGGAGGTGGTGGTGACGACGCGCGCAAGGGATGGGTCCCATTGACGGGAGACAGGCCGTACATCCAGAAAAGGCAAAAAGATTCCGCCTCTTCAGGCGCAGAGCGCTGCCGGCCACCTTTCGCCGTTAACTGTCTTCCGTCATCATTTTTTTGACCTTTCTTTCCCCCAATCAGTTCTCTCCCTCCCTCCCTCTCTCCATTCTTTTTCCTTCTCACCATTTTACCCCTCCCGCTCCCATTAAACTACAAAGATATTTTTATAAAATAAATAAAATTGAAGAAATTAGCAATATTTGTTAAAAAATTGAAAAAATTACAAACCGAAATTTTCCAATTTATTTCTTATTTAAGATCTAAATATGGTCTCTCTAGTATTTCACTTTTGAATCATCCTCCTTTTCTTATTCCTTTTCTCATAAAAATGAGAGAAAAATAAACGAGGTGAAAGTGGACATTTTTTAATCACTTTAAGCTTTTTTTTTTAATTTTTAGATCATTTTATGAGTTTTATAATTTTGTTTCGTTTTTCTTCTATTTATAATAAATTATATTTATTTTTATAGTTTATTACATTTCTATAATTTTTAAAAGAGTTATTTGCTCAAAAAAACATGAACTATTCTAGAATTCCTCAATCTACCACGAACTATTTTTTTATCCAGAAAATCACAAACTATTTAAGAATTCCCCAATCTACCACGAACTATTTTTTTCCTATAAAACCACGAACTATTCAAGAATTCCCTAATTTACCACGTCGTTAATTTTGGCTATTAATTATTGATTTTTATCATTAATTTTACTGATTGTGCAAACAGAGTCTAACGTGGTATCACACGTGGCATCTATCTGATCATAAAAATAGGGAACTTATGTTTTTCACATTTGTTTACACGTCTGTTTGCACATCCATGCTCATGATAAAATAAAGAATTCGATAATAGTTTGTAATTTTTATGACCCAATGGATGCCACATATGATGACACGTCAGACTCTGTTTGCACAATCAGTAAAATTAATGGTACACATCAGTAATTAACAAATAAATTAACGGCGTGGTAAATTAGGGAATTCTTGAATAGTTCGTGATTTTCTGAGAAAAAAGTTTGTGGTAAATTAGGAAATTCTTGGATAGTTCATGATTTTCTTGGCAAAAAAAATAGTTTGTGATAAATTGGAGAATTCTTGAACAGTTCATGTTTTTCTAGGCATAAAAAATAGTTTGTGATAAATTGGAGAATTTTTGAATAGTTCATACTTTTCTAGGCAAATATCCCTTTTTAAAATTATAAATTACTCTGTACAAATTTTTATGAATTTAATAATAACATTTGAATTGTTTATAAATTTAATTTTAGCATTTTCATTACGTTTATTTTACATTTTTATATTTTACTGATTGTTTTAGTTTTTAAATTCTTTGAAAATTTATCTATTTTTAAAAAATTATATTTATATCTTTGAATTATTCTCAATTTTGCTAATGTTGTATAAGATGAGTGATGCTACGCGTGTAAACTTTTTTTTTATTTTTAAGCTTTTTAGTTTTTAAATTTATCTTTCGTAATATTTAAATGTTTCTTAACTTTATAATTTTTAAATTTTTTAAAACTTTTATAGTTGAATAATTTTAATTTTATTTTTAAAATTTTGTTGATGTGATATTTTGCAAGTGGCGTCATTTTCGTTTCCATCTTCACGGATGTTAAATCCACATCTACAAAAAAAAAAAAAACTTAACGGCATATATAAGAGAGAGTAGTAAGAGAGAAAATAAGTATGAAAAATGAGTGATTAAATTAATTATATATAAGTAAAATTACTGTCATACTCCTATTTTTTCTTAATCTAATGACTACTAAAAATTAAATTTTATATGCTAGGTAATTTGGTAAATGAAAAAACACGAGAGAGGGAGGTATTTTTACATATAATATAGATTGCAAAAAATGTTAATATTATATTTAAAATTTTAATTGTAATAATTTTTAATTAGAAATAATGGATTTTCAATACCTTGAAT
>JAOYND010124629.1:0-10300 GCA_025802135.1 Lagerstroemia fauriei | reverse complement strand
ATTGCATAGACATTATTTGATATTTTATTGTATAGACATTATTTGATAACATAAGCATTCTTCATATGAAAACATAAACATCCTTGGGCATTTATGCTATCAATCAAACTAGTATTTTCCTCCAGTTGGCTAAAAAATTCAGCAACAACCAGATGAGTGAAATCATCAAATTGTGCATTAGAAGGACCGTACTCTGAGATAAAATTTGTTTCCACATTTTCCTAGTTCTTTTTCAGGAACTCCTGATAGAGCTCAACAAAATGCTTCAGCGTGCGATGGATACGGGATAGATGATACTTCATTCCACAACGATGACATAAACTTTCCACTGAATTTTTATTTGAGTCCCCTTTACATTTTTCAATTTTACTCTCATTTCTCTCCCACTTCAGGTGGCAATATAGAATTTTGGAATAACCACCACGATTGCCAAAACGACCTCAACTACGTCTGCATCCACGGCCACGACCACCACTTTGTTTATGATTATGATAATGATATGTAGTCGCATTCACTTCAGGGAACGAAATGGAACCAATCGGACAGGTTTTATGGCTTTTCATCAAGAGCTCATTATTTTGTTCAGCCATTAGAAGATAAGAAATTAGTTCAAAATATTTCTTAAAGCCTTTTTCTTGATATTGCTGCTGCGTGAGCAAATTTGATGTTTGAAAGGTGAATAATGTCTTTTCCAGCATATCCTCATCAGTTACTTTTTCCCCACGTAATTTCAGCTAGGAATTGATTCTAAATATCGTTGAATTATACTCACCTACTATCTTATAATCTTGTAGAAGTGCATCCAGTCATAACGAGTTTGAGGGAGAATGATTGTTTTCTGGTGGTCATACCTCTCTTTTAGGCTTTTCTAAAGGACAATGAGTTCTTTTACCGTTAAGTATTATACTTTTAGTCCCTCGTGAATGTAGTGCTGAAGGAAAATCATTACTCTTACTTTGTCTTGATCGAATGCCTTATTTCTATCTTTAGTTGTGTCACTAAGGACATTAGCTTCCAGATGGATTTTAGCATCAAGTATCTATGATAAATAATTTTTTACCGTTATGTCCAATGCCACAAAGTCAAGTTTTACCAAATTTGCCATGAAGGCACTATCAAAATAAATTAGTACACAATCAAACTAAAGTAATAAAGTCAATATTTACAAATAATTAACTTATAACGAATTAACTAATGGATAAATAAATATATTTTTCTTGGACATTATGGCAAGATTGTGGAATTTTATAAATCAACTTCATTAGTCTAAGGAATTTTATAAATCAACTTCTTTAGTCTAAATTTTTTATTATCTTATACATTAAAATTATCTAGTAAGATATTTGAATATTAGAATTATTAAGTAACGAGTTAATTATATATGAAATCTGCAGGTTGCCATGAATCAATCTAATATCAATTTAAAATTTAATGATGAAATGCTAACTTAACATCAATTCACCCAAATTCTTAATCAATATAACATATAACATAGAGATTAGAGATCTTTACCTAAAAAAACTATCGTGCTGCAATGGGCTAGAGTGTCGTGCTGAAGTAAGATAGAGTGTCATGCTGCAGTAAGATAGAGCGTCATGTTGACAACATATTATAAAATAAAAATATAGAGAGAAGACAACGAACACTTAAGTCTTACTTCACTTCTATATTAAGTAATATTATAACCACCTCTTGGAATGTTAATGGATATTCATAATATTATAACAATCATGAATTTTTTTCTATTTATAATATTTATATTTAAGAAATTTTATAAAAATAAACGAAAACGAACCTCTCGACCATCTCATATTGTTCTACGGGGGGCAACTAGACAAGTATTACGTTTGCATAATTAAAAGAACTTGCAATGAAATAGAACATTTTATTTGGTTTTGACCAATATCTTAATAAGTCATTTTAGTACTGTATAAAAATATTAATAAGAATTTGTAAAGATTTATTCATTTTCACCAGATGTAAATAATTATTTATGATGAAAGCATTCGAGATTAATTTAAAAAGTGTGACGGGGTGATCACCATCTTAAATTTGAAAAAAAAAAGATAAAATATCTATATACTTAATAGTTAAAAAAAGATTTCAATGGAGTGTTTTGGTGTTTTGGTCTGGTGTGAACATGTGTTCCCCTTTATTATGCGACATATGTCCCTCTTTATTATACTATATATATACACACACATACATACTGGCGCTGTGTCATTCGCTTCGCTGCAAGGGTTGACAAATATTTAATAATGTAAAATAATTCTGAATTAAATCCTTTTTGAATTATTCTTCCACGAAAAATTATGTTCAAGTAGGAATTGTTTGTATATAAGAATAATATGCGGACATTCTATGAGAAAAGAGTAATATAGATAAATATTGACAACAGTAGATGTTCATCCGACTGCCTATGGCTGGTCGAAATAAAACAAAGAGGGGAAAAGGGTAAAGAGCAGACATGGCAAAGAGAAAGGGAATGTGGATGACAAATAGGAAATAGCTAAGCAATTAAGGAAATTAGAGAACTTAAATAAAGATAATAATGATGGATATTAGAGAAGAGATTTTACTAAATAGAAAAATAATTTATTTAAATCAAATCAATAGATTATTAAATAAAATAGTAATGATCAATATAAGTTAAGATATTTTAGCTAAATAGGAAATAATTTAACTAAATAAGAAAATCAGTTACATAAATCTGGCAACCGATAAAAAAAAGAAGGAAAAAGGGGAAAAAAGAAAATATCTAGTAGATGGATGATGTAGTAAACGCATAGCAACCCCTATAATTTGAAAAATTCTTAGACCTCACAGTCACACACTGTGAGGAAAAACTAATTGAACTGATTTGATTAATAATAATTAATACAACCGCTTGGCTGATTAATATTAATTTGCCCATTTCTCATAATATGATTGATATTTTTCATATCACGTGGTGAAAGTCGGATCATTTAAGAATTTCTCATCTCACCTTTAAGGATTATAGAATAAGTATAATTTTAATATTTTATAAAAATATCATAAAGAAAATAAAAAGTGTAGAAGGTGCCATGTGGAGGCCTTCTACGCTTATGGCTCTATTTTAGAATAGAGAATAGATTATAGTAATATGTCCAACCAAATAAATATTATGAGTGATAATATGCAAAATTGTCAAATTGATATTCTTCTTATTTTATAATATTGGCATAATTGTATAACTCTACTTTTTAAAATTATATCTCTTATATAAAAATAATAAAAATACTATAAATTTAGCATACAAGATATTTTATAAATAGACAATATTTTCCAGTTTTATACCCTTATTTCATCTTTCATATATTTGATCACAGAATATTCATCTAGAAAGAGATGTAAGAAATAGGTAAATAATGAGAAGAATGTAACTAAAGAAATCTTAAAGTTTATGAGAAATATTAGAAATAAAAAAATTGAGGAGAAAATGAAAAAGGATACCCATCAAGCGTTTGAGAGTAAGAAATTCATCATAGTCTCCCTTAGGAGAAAGTCTTCAGTGGAGCGGTCATACCACGTAAGCGATGCTGACGTGGTATATCCGTCCAATCAGGAACTGACATGCAATCAATAATTATACAGTTATGGTAATTAAATCCTTAAATAATATAAAAAAACCTTAAATAAATGGTGAACCCTAAATAGAAATAATATATAAATAGTAAAAAAATATTAAAAAACCTAATAATGGTGAACCCTAATTGGAAATAATATGTAAATGATGAATTCTGATTGGACGGATATACCACGTCAGCATCGCTTACGTGGTATAACCGCTCCACTGAAGACTTTCTCCTCCCTTAGAGAGCTCATAGTAGGAAATTTACCCTACTCTCCCTTAGAGAGTTGCTAAAACTCTATTTAGTATATAGTATAAATAATGTTTTTGCAAAAGTAGAACTAAAATATGTTCTAAGCTAATTAGCTTGTTGTTCTAATTTCCATATATTGTATTCAGGTTCGACCTCCATAGTAAGCAATTTTAGTTTCAATTTTTTTCACCCTTCTCCTCTGTGACCTGCTTAGCTCTCCTGCTACAAATGTGCGGGTCTCTGTTCTATTTATATATATTTTAGGGATATTAGCCTAAAAATATGAATTTCTTAGCATATAACCAAATTATATCACAAGCTTAAAAACGGTATGTAAAATCATGGGTTTTACTTCCATCATCACCATCTGTCACGTGGGTGACTAGGCAAATGATGGAGACGAGACATTAGATATGACACTAATGAAAATGACGTGGCTATAACGGAGTTGACATGACACTAGCGTGGTATTTCGTGTTAGGATGGAAACCTAAAAAATACAAGCTTACGATTGATGGCCATATTATCACGGACTTTTCATAAATGATCAAATACCAAATTATATCACAAATTTCAAAACATAGTTCTTTTATGAATTGAAAAGAAAAACATATCGTAACTTGCCATTAACGCTTTAATTTTTAGGTCTACTTTAATAAAAAAAAAGTAATCAATCATAGCATTATTCAAATAAAAAAAAGAGTCATACTGATTCAAAAAAGTACAACAGATATAAAACTTTTCACTGCCTTGAGCAATGCTAAGCTTTTATCGCTCTAATAAATTAATTATAAAATAAAGATGATATCCATTTATATGATATATTTACAAAATGAATAATTCATCATTTACAATATATTACTTACAAAATGAACAGCCCATCAGTATGCTGAAAAAACGAAGTTCATATCCATCTATGAGATGTTAATATAAAATGAGCAGCTTGTAATTTCAATGATTAACTTACAAAATGTACTATATCCATGCGTAAAAGCAAAATGATCATATCAGTTCTTTCCCTTAAGTTGAGGAGGGCATCTAGTTATGTTCAATCTTACTATTGAATTGTGTAATGTTGAGAGCGGACCATTTGGTGAAGTCAACAATTAGGCCAGGAGGAGATTGTCGGGTTTGTGGGCTTACAATAGTGAGAGACTATTGGAGAGTGGTCCGGGTTTATGTCAGATATTGCCGTAGTCAGATGCCTATATGTTATATTATTATAAGTGAACATTATAAGAGAATGAGTTTATTTTCATCCAAAAGCCTAAGCTAAGGAGGGGGTGCACAGTTTTCTTATAAACCTATGATTTATGTCTTAGATGACCGATGTGGGTTTAAAACACTCTCTCACGCATAACGTGCTAAGAGGCACCTTACCCTGACTTTGATACCATATTAAATTATGTAATATTGTGAGTCGAACTGACATTGACGAGCGTCCCAACAATATATTGTTTGCCTAGCTTTTACTGACATTTACCTGCCAAAAAATAAGAAAGCTTGAAGGCTGAAAACTTGAGATCCTAAAATAGAGAGTACAAAAAAACTAATCTAACCTATGAAAACTTAATAAAACCTAATGAATTGTAGATTGAATGAAATTGAACCAAAACACCGTGTAAAACATGAAAAGCTCGATAACTACGCTCAATTAAGCCCACGACAAGTGCTATAAAACTCTATTTTCATAGAGTTATCACCGGTCAATTCCAATTATGCTTACCTGCTAGAATTGGAACCACAACCGAAATCTGTTATCTGATTCGTGCAGTTAATTTTAATTATTCGTAATTTACTCATTTGACCTCCAATTCAACCGTTGTATTTCTAACTCAATGAACTTTTATTTGACATAATAATTATGCATATGTGATGAATTTTTCATATCTAAAATATCATTATAACTTAAAATCAGTAATAAATAGTACTTAAATATATTTGGTTATGAAAAAATTATATAAAATAATAATCATGAAAAATTATCGAAGTAATTCATATCATAGAAATAAAAAATAAGTAACAAAGATTCCAACATGGTACCATAAGTTCTGCGTAGGGTTCGGTTCCAAGATTCAACAGGGTATCCGAATTCAAAATTTAGAAACCGGCTTTATATAGCATAGAGTTTGGGTATCATAGAAAAATACATGGTACCTAGATCAGATCACCCTTAGCTGCGTCCCTCCCTCCCCTTCTCTCTCTTGCTCCCTACAAATGGCAATGGGGCGAGGCGAGTTATTGAAGACCTGTATCTGCCCTGCACCCTTGACGGATCGGGGCACGGATTTTATGTAATTTGCTATCTGTTGTTGAGAGCTTGCTTAAATCTAGTTCAGTATGACCCGTCAAGGCTCAAGATAAACCCGTAATACTGAACTAGATTAGAAGGAATTAGGTACAAGCTGCCAAGGGCTATGCCAACATTTTTTTTTTAAATCTTGTTATTTTTTACCAATAAAATAATGTTATTTGTTAACATCAACCTTTTTTTAAACATCTTGTTAATTATCAATGTGGCCCGCCCTAGACCGATTTTGGGCTGCGCAACAAATGAGCGTCAACTTTATGATCGAGTTAGCCCACAGTTTTGTGTTGTACTTCGCTCGGGACAGTTGGTGTGGGCTCATGGACAAGCTGAATATATATGTATACAAAGCAAGAAAAACCTCATTATCAAGAAGTCGACCATAATTGTCTGATCTATGGAAGGAATCGTCGTTTATCGCCCATTTTTCAAAGAAAAAAAAAAAAGCAGACCAAAAGAACCATGACACAAAAGTATAACTCAAATTAGTCGACATTATCAACAATTTTGCGACATGGAGGTAGACGGTAATTAGTCGAATGGAAGAGGATCCTTTCTCCATGGGAATTATACTTGCAGTTATAAAAGTTTTTCATTTCTCCTAAGTTAGTTATCTAAATTTTAAAGCGGTCTTCTCAGTCTTAAATATTTACTCTGTTACACGTGTAAAATTCATTCTATTACTTACTGTTAAATTGCCGCTTACGTGTTACTAACGCTGTTAATTCTTCTTATTTTGCTGTTGCTTTACTGACTGACACATTAGTTGACATTTTTATATTAAATATATGATATGTCACATGTAAAAAGACATTTTACGGGACACTAAATAAATTTTGAGTGATTTTTGAGATTTAGCAAAATTAACACGACAAATTCCTGTCCCGACCCGACTACTCGGTTAGATCAAAATCGATCTAATTGATTTAAAAATAAAATAAATATCACAGTCCCTACTCGAAAAATGTTTATTTACTGCCGATTGAACTGGATAAGAACAGTTTATCAAAATAAATTGGGTTAAAAATACCAAATCAGACATATTAACGCCACATTAGACAAATTAACAGCAAAAAAAAAAAAGATTTAACACCGTTAGTGACACATCAACAATATTGACGGAACGGACTTAACGTGTGTAACGGAGAAAATATTTAGGATTGAAAAAATTATTTTAAAACTTATAGGACTGATTTAGGAAAAATGATAAACTATTGCAATTCCCCCTTTCTCCACACACATCGTTCGATTGGCACCGGAAAATGGACAGTAACTAAAGCTTTCCTGCGTTCTTGGAGATTTTCGTCCACTCCTCTGGGCAGAATTTTTTCCAATTCCCATTTCTTTGCCGAAATTTTGTAAGATCTTTGTTCATTTTCGTCAACTTCAGCTTCTTCGACGAAACTTGTATTTTTTTTTAAGCAAGACTTTTTGTATACAATAAGAAACTTTAAAGTATACGACAAAGTTGGTCGCAAATTAAAAAATAGTATGAAATAATACAATTGCATCCGAGAAGTGTTCATTCTTATCTCCTACTCCTTGGTTGCTCCCTTGACCGGTGGATTCATAATCACCATTGCTCGGATGTTGCGGTACGGAAGGGCAGGCGAGGAATACAGGACATGCGAGTCAGGGGGGCCTTTTGATCAGTATTCTCCTTAAAAAAATTTCTAGACAAAATTTTAAATTATTATTATGATGATGATGATGATGATAATAATAATTTATTATTTATTATTAATCAGTAACTAAATTACAAAAATCAAATATTTTTTTGTACAAACTTAAATCAGTAAATAACAATAAAGTATTATGTTACACGTGAGAAAAATGATATAGACAGCACTCTGGGAATTCTTGACTCCCATTCTCACTGACTCTTTACTTGGTCCATTGAACCGTTGAAGACCGAATATTAGCTATGGACAACTTCGGGCCCACATTATAAGCACGTGGAAAGTCATACTATTAGATCTCACATCGGTCATACAAGAAAACAATGATGAGTTTATAAGATAACTGGGTACCACCATCTGATAGCTTAGGCTTTTGGGTGGAAACGGGCTCAGGACTCTTGTAGGCCCATTATTAATAATACAATATGTGTGAGCACCTGACCATGGCAATATTGTGGCCGGGTGCTCACACATATTGTATTATTAGGGCTTGCCGGCTTACGTCATTCTGAGACTAATGATGCAGCGAGGCATACCATCCCAAAAGACATGTCCATCAGGAGGCAATGGCCTCTCTGCATATAAGGCGCCAGGAACACTGGCACTCAGCCGAGCTGCTTAGAGGTACATGGCCGCGCACGGATCAGCGGTACATGGCAGCTCAGAGGTACATGGTCGACCCCCAGACCCTAGGTGAAGTGCTCCCGGGAACAACCGGGCTCTGATACCAAATGATGGAGCGAGGCATACCATCCCAAAAGACATGTCCATCAGGAGGCAGTGGCCTCTCTGCATATAAGGCGTCAGGAACACTGGCACTCAGCCGATGTGGGACAAGTCCCTACATCATACAATTATGTTGTGAGCGAACCATCACTGTGGGGCTCGAACCCACGACCACAAGGGCTGCCGGTATTGTGGGCTTACATCAGTAAGGAACACATACCACGTTATTTGTTACCTAAGGGTTGATCCGAGTCACTATCCCCAAATTTGGCTTCCTTGAAATTATTCAAAGAGATCCTGTGAATCGGAGTCTTAGCCAGAATCAACCCTCCAACCAGTAGTTTACAACCCCGAAACTCATAGAGAGTCCTGAAATCAATGATCAGTTATGGGTAGGAGGGTGACTGCGATGAGAAAAGAGAAGGTGAAGACTGCATTCACTCCTTCAGCACGAGACGTAGCCCAACCCCAACCCTTCCCAGCCTCTTCACCTCTCCTACTGGAATGAATAGTGTGATATATAATGCTGGCGAAGAAGACGAAACACACCAAATCCATGAGCACAGATCTGACCAGACATCCCAGCTGTGCTCGCAGAAAGACATAAAAAAGCCAGCCATTGAGCAATGATCTGTGACATCTCATGATTTTATGACATTTATAATTGGTTTATGTAGAAATGGTCTTTTTGGTTCGAAATGAATTTCGAAAGGCACATCTTGAAAATTTTTTTCCAGCTATGAAAGACACTCGTAACCTAAAACATGATAGGAAATAGCAAGTCGAATAAAGAATTACTAAAGTTTCACTTAAAACAAAATCGAGTCCAATATGTCCTAGTTTCATATTCGTAATGACATCACTGTAACAGACAATTTTTCTCCTTAATACTTCCTTTGAGTGATACAAAAAGTCTGAATGAACTAGTGAACAAAATAATAATAATAATAATAATAATAATAATAATAAAAGAATTAGAAGAGTATGACTTGGTAGTTAATTAAATGTTTGTTGTCGATATACATGTGTTCCCCATTTGGACTCTGGAAACATATATATCTTCCCCATTCTGCAATGCTTGATTTATGAACTTTTTACATGGTTGATCTCAATCTTCCACATCATCAAGACCATATTCCTTAATTAAATCCCACGGCGCACAAATTTGATTTCATAGACATCTATATTATTTCTAGAGAAATAAAAAAAAATAGTAGACTAGAAGTTTAGAACCTGAACTTCTCAATCGCCATTACTTGAGGACCTCAACTTCATTTTCATTAATTTAATCATTAAATTCGTATTATGTCTTACAGGTAGATCTCAGCATCGTGTCCTTCAATAGAAATGTGGAGTGGATGCTAATTTGCAACTTACATTGTCAAACTTACCTCAAACAAGTTTAACTTATCAAAACAAAAAAACCTCAAACAAGTTTAAACTATGTCATGTCTTGTCTTATATAATAGATGAAGTCTAGAGGGATTGCCACCAAAACACTTCAACAAAATACCCCTTTTATGCCCTAATTAAAACGTGATCAACCTAGACAGAGAGTTCATCACCAAGAGGAGTGATTCGGATTCGTGGTCATCTAGGTGATCTGTTTTAGTGAAGCTTCTTTTAAAATAAAGTTGTTCTTCATACGGAAACCTATGTTGTTTTAATATATAAAAGATCCTCGATGGCCACTATTACAGGATGAAAATATAAGTAGAGATAACTTCGGTTCTTTCTTTGGG
>JAOYND010124206.1:0-10303 GCA_025802135.1 Lagerstroemia fauriei | reverse complement strand
ATATGATTGCCTCACGTAGAGACCCTCAAGCAATACATAAACGATTCCCTTTAAATAAATAACCCTCAATCAAGAAGAAATCTTTAAAAGTACCTTTTTGGCATTTAGACCATATGTTGCAAAAATCAGTATCCAACTCGTATTGCTCGTTTACAGCTTCCAACCCCGTAACTTTCACTTCCCTAGTGGATAATAGCAAATGTCTTCGACTAAGGGCATCAACAACCACATTTTGCTTTCCCACTTTGTGCCTTATAGAAAAGGTGAATGTTTATAAGTATTC
This sequence comes from Lagerstroemia fauriei, assembly GCA_025802135.1. Taxonomy (NCBI): domain Eukaryota; kingdom Viridiplantae; phylum Streptophyta; class Magnoliopsida; order Myrtales; family Lythraceae; genus Lagerstroemia; species Lagerstroemia fauriei. Next base: position 10,020 of record JAOYND010124206.1, on the reverse strand, counting down.
CACCCATGCAGCATGTCTTCGAATCAGCTTATGCTGGCCACTAAGAAACTTCAATGCCTCGTGATCATAATATAATACAAATGGTTGTGGCAACAAGTACTGACTCCAATGATTCAAGGCGTGTACAGTGGCAAAGAACTCTTTTTCATAGGTGGAGTACTTATTGCGTGCATCATTTAACTTCTCACTGTAAAAAGCAATGGGATTGCCCTCTTGACTAAGAGCGGTGCCAACTCCCACAATATGAAGCATCGCATTCGACTTCAAACACCTTGTTAAAATCTGGAAGAGAAAGAATTGGAGCATTTGTAATATTCTCTTTTATAAGCTCAAAGCTAGCTTTTGCCTCCTTGGTCCACTTGAAACTCCCTCCTCTCAAGCACTCCGTGATGGATGCCACAATAGTGCTGAAATTCTTAATGAAATGTCTATAAAAGGAAGCAAGACCATAAAAACTTCGATTATTATGGATTGTTTGAGGAGTAGGCCAACTACGAATAGTTTCAACTTTACCGGGATCCATCTATACTCCCTCTTTGGAGACAACATAGCCCAAGAATACCACACTATCTCTAAGGAAGTGACATTTCTTCAAGTTCTCGAACAACTTTTCTTCCTTAAGAACTTGGAATACTTGCCGAAGATGCATCAAGTGCTACTCCTTATCACGACTGTAAACAAGGATATCATCAAAATATACAACCACGAACTTTCCATTAACAGTTTAATGACGTCGTTCATCAGCCACATGAAGTGCTTAGGGCATTAGATAAACCAAACAGCATAACCATCCACTCATAGAGTCCATCTCTTGTTTTGAAAGTTGTTTTCCACTCATCTCTACGTTTCATACAATTTGATAGTAACCACTTTATAGATCAATCTTTCAGAAAATTGTCGCACTATAAAGTTGATATAGAAGATCACCAAGTCAAGGAATAGGAAAACAATAACTCATAGTAATCTTGTTGACTGCTCGACTATCAATGCACATTACCATGATCCATCCTTCTTAGGTACAAGAAGTAATCCCGAAGATACAAAGGAACTTCAAAGGCAAGTAAGTGAGTTATTAGAGAAGGGATATGTACGAGAAAGTATGAGTCCTTGTGCGGTTCCAATGTTGCTAGTTCCTAAGAAGGACGGGACATGGAGGATGTGTGTTGATTGTCGTGCCATCAACAATATCACGGTAAAGTATCGTCATCCCATTCCTAGATTAGATAATATGCTTGATGAATTGCACGGTTCTTGTGTTTTTACTAAGATTAATCTTAAGAGTGGATATCATCAAATTATGATGAAAGAAGGTGATGAGTGGAAAACTGCATTAAAAAAATATGATTTGTATGAATGGTTAGTTATGCCTTTTGGATTAACTAATGCACCTATAGCACTTTCATGAGACTTATGAACTATGTTTTGCATGCTTACATTGGATAATTTGTGGTTGTCTATTTTGATGATATTCTGATTTATAGCAAAAACTTGGATGATCATGTTGAACATTTAAAACTTATTTTAGATGTTTTAAGAAAAGAAAAGTTGTTTGCTAACCTCAAGAAATGTATCTTTTACGCGGATAAGTTTGTATTTCTTAGATTTGTTGTGAGTGTACAAGGTATTCCAGTTGACTATGAAAAGGTCAAGGCAATCTAGGATTGGCCTACTCCTACCACTATAGGGCAGGTAAGAAGTTTTCATGGCTTACCTAGTTTTTAAAGGCATTTTGTTTTTAATTTTAGCAGCCTTGCTACACCTTTAATTGAAGTGATCGAGAAGAATGCTCCATTTAAGTGAGGAGTGGAACAAGAAAAGGCATTCAAATTGATTAAGGAGAAGTTAACAAATGCACCTTTACTTGCTTTACCTAACTTCACTAAACCTTTTGAAATTGAGTGTGATGCTTCAGGTATAAGTGTTGGAGGAGTTTTGATGCAGGAAGGAAGACTGATTGCATACTTCAGCGAAAAGCTAAGTGGAGAAGCCCTAAACTATCCCACATATGATAAGAAGATGCTTGCATTGGTTCGGATATTAAGGACTTGGCAGCATTACCTTTGGCCAAAGGAATTTGTAATCCACACGAATCATGAATCATTAAAACACTCGAAGGGGCAACACAAGCTGAATAAACGCCCTGCTAAGTGGGTGGAGTTCATTGAGACATTTCTATATATGATCAAATGCAACGAAGGCAAGGAAAATATAGTTGTTGATGCGCTATCTCTAAAGTATCTCTACTTTCCACACTTGGTGCTAAGTTGCTTAGATTTGAGTACATTAAGGAATTGTATGCATTTGATTCTAATTTTGGTGATGTGTTTAAAGAATGTACAAAAGGGTCTTATGAGAAATACTACTTGCATATGGGTTTTTGCTTTAAAAATAAGCTTTACATTCCCCATTCTTCTTTACGTGAGTTACTAGTTAGGGAAGCACATGGTGGTGGTTTGACGGGTCATTTTGGGGGTAGCTAAGACATTAGCTATGTTGCATGATCTTTTTTTTCCTCATATGAAACAGGATGTTGAGAGGATTTGTGACAAGTGCATTACATGTAGACAAGCTAAATCTAAGTTACAACTACATCGATTATATACACCACTTCCTATTCCTAGTGATCCTTGAGTTGATATTTTCATGGACTTTATTTTAGGATTACCTAGGTCTAAGAGGGGGAGAGATTCAATTTTTGTGGTTGTTGATAGAGTCTTTAAAATGGCACATTTCATTGCATGTCACAAGACGAATGACCCATCTCATATAGCTGATTTTTTTTTCAAAGAGATTGTTAGGTTGCATGGCATGCCTAGGAGTATTGTTTTTGATAGAGATGCAAAGTTCTTGAACTACTTTTGGAATACATTGTGGGGGAAGGTTAGGCACGAAGTTATTGTATTCTACAACTTGTCATTTACAAACTGATGGTCAAACCAAAGTAGTGAATAGGACTTTATCTACCTTGTTGCGAGCTATCATTCAAAAGAATTTGAAATCATGGGAAGATTGTTTGCCACATGTAGAATTTGCTTACAATAGGAGTATTCGTTATGCAACCAAGATTTCACCATTTGAGATTGTTTATGGTTTCAATCCTCCAACACCTTTGGATTTATCTCCTTTACCTTTGAGTGAATATGCTAACTTAGATTGAAAGAGGAAGGCTAAATTTGTGGGGCAAATCCATGAGAGGGCACGACTGAAAATAGAAAGGAAAACCAAGCAATATGTTAAACAAGCCAATCAGGGAAGAAAACAAGTGGTGTTTGAATCTGGAGACAAGATGTGGTTGCACATGAGGAAGGAACGGTTTCCCGAACGACGACTTTCGAAAATCCTTCCGAGGGGTGATGTACCTTTTCAAGTGCTGGAGTGAATAAAGGATAATGCCCACAAGTTGGACTTACTAAGTGAGTATGATGTTAGTGCGAGCTTTAATGTTTCTGATTTATCTCCGTTTAATGCAGATGACAATTTGAGGACAAATCCTTCAAAAGAAGGGAAAATGATGCAAATCAAGAGCATGGTGCAAGAGATCCGGTTAGAGTTCTGAAGGGGCCGATTATGAGGGCACTGGCCAAGAAGTTTAAAGAAGATCTTAATGGGTTGGCTCAAGAAATTTGGACTCAAGCGAATTCAATGAAGCACGTTGAAGCAAGTCCACATGTGCCATCAGCATACATCGATTTGATTCAAGTTTTAGAAGATTTCGGTCAAAGATAAATATTGTTGCAGCAAGAGAATGAAGAGATTTAGGAAAGTAATTTGGGTTCAATATCAACACCGAAGTTGCAACATCACCTTTGCTAAGTTGTTATATTTAGTTATTAAGTCTAAATATTAGGATAATAGTTCATTGTTTCCCAGAGAGTAGTTAGAATATTATGCTTATATATAGTTTCCTATTTCATAGGGGTCAATCTGGCAACCGAATATTTGTATATCTTGTAATCTTGGCCTATTTAAAGGCTGGGGTAGGGGCTGGATGAATGCCAGACTTTGCTTAATCTCAATACATATTTTCATTCCTTTGTGTGAGGAATTTGCTCTTCTTGGTTCATGAGAAGACTCGTAGAAATTATGAAGATTTCTTGTGGCATTCTACAACCAGACTTATCACTTTGATCTTCGGGATGTGGCGTCCTCTTCATTCTGTAGCTTTGGTTCTTATCTTGCTAGATAACAGGTCAAAACTCACCTTTGGAAACTTGTTCTTTGTAGATCTTGGGGTTCTAATCCATATATTGTTGTTGGGTTTTGCCACATATTGGTATGGTTCACATCAAAGGTTAAGCTAGTTGCCATTGAATTTATTGATTATACTATTGTTTGGTGGGACCAAGTGGTGATGAATAAGAGGAGGAATGGAGAGCCACATGTGTCCACTTGGGAGGAGAGGAAGATGCTCATGAGAAGGAGATTTGTACCCAGCCATTACTGTAGGAGCTTGTATCAAAAGCTGCAAAGATTATCCCAAGGTTTCAAGAGTGTGGATGAGTACTTCAAGGAGATGGAGGTAGCTAAGATGCGGGCTAATGTGGATGAAGATCAGGAAGTGACCATGGCCAGGTTCTTGCATGGTTTAAATATGAAAATGAATAATATTGTTGAATTGCAGTATTATGTAGAGTGTAATATATGGTAAACCAAGCAATAAATGTGGAGGAACAACTCAAGAGGAAAGCATTGGCTAAGAGGGGACACCAATGGCTATCAGTAGTACATGGAAAGCAGCTCCAAAAAGGGAGGAACAGCTACAAAATAAGTCAAAGTTTGAACCCTTCAAGAAGCCGAAACTAGCAACATCCGCTACTCAAGGTAATAGCGAGTCCACTTCTTCAAAATCCCATGATATCAGGTGTTTTAAATGTAAGAGACGTGATCACATAGCTAGCCAATGTGCAAACAAGAGGGTGACGGCGATAAATGCCCAAGGAGAACTTGAGTCGGAAGATGAGGATGAAGTAGTCGATGAAGTGTCACAAGGGAAAGACAGTGATGATGAGCAACATGTTGTGGTTGGAGACTTATTGTTGGCCAGACGAGTTCTCAATTTGTAAGCTAAGGAGGAAGAAGGTAATTAAAGGGAGAACTTGTTTCATACTCGTTGGTTTGTGAATAACAAGGTTTGCAGCATTATCATTGATGGAGAGAGTTGCACCAATGTGGGAAGCATTAATTTAGTGGAGAAATTGTCGCTACCAACATTGAAACCTCTGCACCCTTATCAACTGCAGTGGCTGAACGATTGAGGTGAAGTCAAGGTGACAAAGCAAGTTTTGGTAGCAATTTCCGTTGGCAAATATGAAGATGAATTGTTGTGTGATGTGATTCCCATGCATGCATGCCATCTATTGTTGGGGAGATCTTGGCAATTTGATCGGAAGGTAACACATGATGTGTTCACGAATAGGTATTCCTTCACTCTGAAGGAACAACCTATTACTCTTGTGCCATTGACTCCAAGACAAGTTATGGACGATCAGTTGAAATTACAAAAATCAAATGAAAAGAAGAGAGAGAGAAAATGGGATGAGAGAAATTGAGAAGAAAGAATTTGAGAGAAAAGAGTCAAAAAGAGCTGAAAGGAAAGAAAGAAAAATTGAGAAAGTTGTGATTGGAAAGGAGAAAAAGGAGAGAAAAGAAAATAACTTCTATGCAAGAAAAAGTGAGATCAAGAGAAGTTTATTTTCAAATCGGCTACCACTTATACTTTTGTATAAGGAGGCACTCTTAAGCACTAACGATCATAATGATTCTTTGCCAAGGGTTGTTGTTTCTCTCTTACAGGAATTCGAGGATATATTTCACGAAGAGGTTACACCTGGTTCGCCACTGATTCGAGGGATCGAACATCAAATAGATTTCACACGCAGTGTGTCCATCCCCAAACTGACCTGCATATAGAAGCAATCCGGAGGAAAAAAAGGAACTTCAAAGGTAAGTAACTGAGTTATTGGAGAAGGGGTATGTTCGAGAAAGCATGAGCCCTTGCGCGGTTCTAGTGCTGCTAGTTTCTAAAAAGGATGGGACGTGGAGAATGCCTGTTTATTGCCAAACCCTCAACAACATAACGGTAAAGTATCGTCACCCAATTCCTAGGCTTGATGATATGCTTGATGAGCTACGTGGTTCTTGTTTGTTTACAAAGATTAATCTTAGGAGTGGATATCATCATACTAGGATGGAGAAAGGTGACGAATGGAAGACTGCTTTTAAGACTAAGCATGGCTTATATGAGTGGTTAGTGATGCATTTTGCCCGGATTTGAATATATTAAAGACTTATATGCTGAAGATGTTGATTTTGCTGATGTGTTCAAAGCATACGAAAAAGTTGCAATTGAAAAGTTCTATAGGCATAAGGGATTTTTATTTTGTTTAAGTAGATTGTGTGTGCCTATGTGTTCGTTGTGTGAATTGCTTGCAAGGGAAGCCCATGGTGGTGGTTTGATGGGGCATTTCAGTGTTGCCGAGACTTTAGGAGTTTTGCAAGATCACTTCTTTTGCCTGCATATGAAACGTGATGTGGAGATAATTTGTGAGAGGTGCATCACTTGCAAACAAGCTAAGTCTAAGTTTAAACCACATGGCATACCCCTTTGCCTATACCTAATGAACCTTGGACTGATATTTCAGTGGACTTTATTTTGGGTTTACCTAGGACTAAGAGGGAGAGAGACTCAGTTTTTGTCATGGTAGATAGGTTTTCCAAGATTGCACATTTCATTCCATGTCATAGAATCGATGATGCATCAAATGTTGCTGATTTGTTCTTTAGAGAGGTTGTTAGGTTGTATGGCATGCCTAGAACCATTGTTTCTTATAGAGATACAAAGTTTTTGAGCTATTTTTGGAAGATCTTGTGGGGAAAGTTGGGAACTAAATTGTTCATCTCTACTACTTGTCATCCCCAAACTGATGGACAAACTAAAGTTGTGAATTGAACTTTGTCCTTCTTACTCCGTACTATCATAAAAAAAAATTGAAAACATGGGAGGATTGTTTACCTCATGTTGAATTTGCTCACAATAGAAGCATCCATTCTGCAACTCAATTTTCTCCATTTGAAGTTGATTATGGATTCAATACTTTGTCACCATTAGATTTGATTCCTTTGCCTTTGAGTGAGCATGTGAACTTAGATGGTAAGAATGCTAAGTTCGTAAAGGAAATTCATGAACAGCACAGTTGAACATTGAGAGAAAGACCTAACAATGTGTTCATCAAGCCAACAAGGTGCGCAAGGAGTCAGTGTTTGAACCGGGAGATTGGGTCTGGTTGCACTTGCAGAAGGAGCGATTTCCAGAGAAACAACGTTCTAAACTCCTACCTCATGGCGATGGTCCATTTCAAGTGGTGGAGCGCATCAATGATAATGCCTACAAGCTTGATTTGCCAGGTGAGTATGGTGTGCATACTAGTTTTAATGTTGTTGAGTTGTCTCTTTTTGATGTAGGTGATGATTTGAGGGTAAATCCTTCTCAAGAAAGGGAGAATGATGCACATCAAGGAGCTGATCATGGGCTTAAGGTTGAAGCTATAATAGATCATTTTTCACTTGCAGAGGGTCCAATTACGAGATTTCGGGCGAAGCATTTCAAGGAGGCATTAAATGGACTAATTGAATTGCATTGGGCTGATTATGGAAAAAGAGAGACCAAGATAAGCCCAAGTGCAGATCATGGCCTAATCCATCTGATCAGGATAATTCATCCATGACCTAGCTTTTATATAACAACTGGAAGACACTAAATAAATAGTGGCTGAGATGGGAAGTGGTTAGAAGAGCATGAAATAAGTGTGGGGATTTGTTTATTATGGGTTGCTGAGTAGTTTACATGTGTAAATCATGCTTTAGCACTCTTAACTGCTTGCTCCCATTATATAAGGGAAGGAGCCACGAATTTGTAGGGACCTTTGATCATTTTCAAATCGAAAACATCTTTGTGAGGCTTTTATGCTCTCTCAGTTATTGAAAGAACTTCTGAACTTATTGGGTTTATCTCGTGGCGTTCAAACAGTTGAAACATATCACCCTCATGGTGTGGCGTTTCTTCTCTTCATAGTCTTGGTTCGTTCCAGATCTTGGTTGCAAGTCAAGGCTCAAACTCTTGTCTTCTCATTCTTGGGGTTTTAATATCGTTGTTCTCGGGTTTCATTACTATTGTCGATGGGGTTCGTATCAAAAATCTATCATCCTCATATTATGGTAGATTTTTATACTCAAAGTTGAATGAGTTAAAATGGAGCGAATGGTGCTATACTTGTAAATCTTTAAATTTCATTTATCGTTTTTCCTTAAAAAGTGATAACTGATCATTTAAGAGGTTTAAATACCCCGAATACACTTCAAATCGCATAGCAACAACTAACATCCATCTATCAATCACGTGTAATTAGTATCCATATGGAAATTCGTTAATTGGATGAAATTTACAATCATTCTAACTCTATACAAGTGTTGCATCGATATTTTGAAAATAGTGACCTTCGTAATTAAAGTGATTGAATCACGTCCAAATCACTTCAAATTACAATCCAACGACTGAATTCTTCACTCACTCAAAGAAATATTGTAGTGAAAGTGGAGTGGGTTGAAATAAAGCGTATTTACTTAACATGTAACTATTTAAATTTTAGTATCACTTTTCTTGAAAAAGTCATAACTGAAGTTCAAAGTGGTCTAACCACCTTGAATTCATTCCAACTTGCGATGCACGGCCCAAGAATGTTTAGTTGATGGGAAAATGCTAAAACGGATGAATAAGATGTCAAATCAAATCAAATTTGTATTGTTTACGAGCAATTATGCTAAAGGAGCCATATTTTCGGAATTGTAATGACTGAAATTCAAAGTTCTCATGCCTTTAAATCACTTTGAATTACAATAAAACAACCAACCATCCTCACATTACCGTGGATTATTATAGTGAAAGTTGAATGACATAAAATAAAGCAAATTTAATAATATTTATGACTCCTTAAATTTTAATTATCACTTTTTTATGAAAAGTGATAATTGAGTTTGAAGAGTGTTAAAAACCTTCAATTCACTATGGAACACAACGTAGTTGCTGACATTCATCAATCTATCATAAGTTATCATAAGGAAAGTGAAAAATATTTACTTGGATAAAATTTCCAGTTAATATAATTCTTTACATAAATTGTGTCAATTTTTAGAAATAGTGACCTTCGGAATTGAAAGTGATTAAATTACGATCAAATCACTTCAAATTACAATCCAATGGTTCATTTCTTCACTTATTTGATGGAATATTTTAGTTGAATTTAATGGGGTTGCAATGAAGGAAATTTATTTAACATCTGGCTATTTAAAGTTTAGCTATTACTTTTTTTTATGAAAAAGTGATAAGTGAAGTCCAATTAAATCTAGTCAACTGGAATTCTTCTTGAATTGCGATATGCCAATCAAGAATGTTCAGTGTATTGGAAGATGTTTAACCTATAGAAGAATGATTAAAATCATATAAAATTTCAAGGCATTAAGGCACTTTAAGCTGAAGGTGCCACATTTTTGGGAATAGTGGCCTCCAAATTTCATAACCCTCTACATACTTTGAAATTAGGCTTCGAATCACAACAAAGTGGCCTACCATCATAACATTACAATGAAGTATTATATTGAGAGTTGAATGAATTGAGACAAAGTAATTTTGAAATTTTTACAACTCTTTAAATTTAAGTTATCAATTCTTCTGAAAATGTGATGACTAAAGTTTTAATAGTTTTAAGCATCTTGAATTCACCACGGATCGCAACGCACCGACCTATATCCATCAATCTATCATAAGTTATAATAAAGATAGTGGACATGGTTGAAATTGGATAAAATTTGTAGTCATTCCAATTATTCACATAAATTGTATCAGACTCTCTAAAATAGTGACTTTTGGATTTCAAAGTGATTAAATCATGTTCAAGTCATTTCAAATTATTATCCAAAGTCTTAGTTCTTTACTTCTTCAATGGAATTTACTAATGGAAGTGAAAT
>JAOYND010124205.1:0-19540 GCA_025802135.1 Lagerstroemia fauriei | reverse complement strand
AGTAGGCCCTTGACTTCTTCCCTAAGGATGGGCCTTGGACCTCTGGCACTGCGGTGGGGCTGTGGTGACGGGCTCGCTCATTGGGCAGTAGCTATGGCTCAAACCGGACATTCCACAGCGGGGGAAGGCCCTTATGGTCCAGCCCAGAGGGGGTCGCTGCGCTGGTAGCCCCCCTTCTCCCTTTTTATTGACCAAAAAAAAAAACAAACCTACATTCCAATTGCTCCTTTTTTTTTTATAACTGAGGTATTCGAGCGCCTTCCGGGCCCGACTAGCGGTGGTTACGACGCCTCCTCCTTGGGGCACACACAATAGCCCGCAAACCACGTATGTCAGGTAAGTCAGGAGAACCTGACGGACTCGAGGGCTATAAAGCTCCCACTCATGAGGAAATGCACCTCTGGGGATTCGAACTCAGGAGGTCTTGGAGGACCTCCCAAAACCCCACCACCCGGGCAGCCCCCTCATGGGCCATTCCAATCGTTCTTGTTTCACACATTATCAATCAATTCTAATTGTTATAAATGCAGTATGTTATGTTGGAGGTCCTAATACTAGATGAAGAAATTCAAAATGATATAAAATAAGGAGGATAGAGTTATCAAGAAAAGATCAACCTGGTCACCCATGAAATTTATAATACTAATCAACTCACTAATGACACGTTTGGTAGCAGGAAATGTAATTGACAAGTATTTCACGATGAATGTAATAGACATGTAAATGAATTGAGGAGGAATCAAATTGATTAATATCCTTTGTTTGGTAATAAGTAATGAATCATAAAAATTTGATTAGGAATATAAACATATGAAATGAAATAACAAAAATAACCTTAACATTTATATATATAACTCACGAATAGTCCTTTTTTTAGGTTCATCTTATAATTTTTAAAATTTTGAGGGACAAATCTATGTCTTACTCCATAATGTTTAGGGAACAAAACAAGAGAACAATAGCCTGACACAAGAAAAGGTTCTCGGTCCGATTTTGGTGCCCATTTAAGCGCCAAATAGAACCTATCCTTGATTTGAGATATTGATAGGGTGAATACCCAGTCTATTCAATGCTAGTCATTAATGAGTCAGTAAAAGGACCTCAAAAAATTCTCTTTTCGCTTGATGAGCTACAATGACAATTCAGATAATAAAATTCATTACGGGCCATATTGAATCGGTCTGTAATGAGGATTACATATATTAATATATGTAACATCTATTCCATATGGGTTGGAATTAGGCCCGAATCCAAATAGCCTATTACGAACACAAATTGCAACCAAACCATGTATTAGATATCCCATATGTAAAGGATCATGAATGGAATAGCCCATTATGGGCCACCAAACAGGCCATGAATACATAGGCAAGCAACCTATTTATAGGCATGGATAGCCGACTAATAAAGGAAGCAGATACACTGAAAATACAAAATGATACCATACAATTATTCAAAAATCCCTACGGCATCAAGTAATATATCTATCTAATACAATTTTATTCTAAATATTTTATTTTCTAATTAATAAAAAAAAAATCTCTTATACCCTCCCTATAGATGAACATGGAGTTGCCACGAAATGTTCATCTTTCAATATTCAACTTCATAGTCTCTTGATGTTTCATACAAGCATGACAGATGATCAACAAACGTAATTGAAAATACCGACTTCAGTTGATGATAGTACCAGACTCATCCTGATTTATTAAGAGAGAAGATATATCAAGATAGAATTACGTCGTGGCCATGAGCCAAACCACAAGATTAGATGGTTTTGTTATTGTGATTGACTCACTGAAGAACATAATGAACTCACATATTTACAGATTACAATACTGAATAGCAGAATCAGATCAGGAAAGAAATACTAGAAAATGCATAATGGTATCTAAATATGGTATTAAAATACTCTAATTTGTGGATAAAGAGAATTTACCTTGAGAGTGAAGATTGCAAATCAAGCCAGCAATTCTACTACCAAAAGGGTAAGCCCTTCTTTCTCAATTTTCATTAATCAAAATTTCAAATACTTGTTATGATTTAACTAAATAACTTGAATTGACTCTTTTTGAGATGACGATGACAGATTGAAAAGGAAAAGAACTTGTGTGAAATTCTCTTGGGAGTTGAAAGCAAACATGATTTGAGGAATGAATTTCCATTTCGACCCACGGTGGCGAGGTATTATAAAGGAGATATTGTGCAGGCATACTTCTCATTAATGAGATTGTCAATTTTAAGGTAAATTCTGAATTCCCCCTTCATTCATATTTGTGGAGTTGATTTGGAATTGACTGAGATGAAATGATTGTGTATATTTAAAAGATCTTGCCTTACTGAGATATATCAAAATTAAGAAATTAATATTTTCATTTCATTCAAAAATGGAAATATTATTGTATATAATATATGTTCATTAGAAGGGCATATGAGTACCTTATAAGAGCATTTGATTTATTTACTTTAATAGTTAAATTGTTATTTTTTGTTACTAAATATAATTTACAATATTTTTTAAGAATGATATTGAGTATATGTTGTTTTGGAAAGTTTTGCTATAAAATGTGAAATGATTGATATCATGATAACATGGTAGTTATCATTATTATTCAAATATATGTATTTTATACATTGAGCAAATTATTGATAGTAAATTATGGTATATATATACCTTGTAAATTTAAATATATTTGAATTGATGTTAATGGCAGAAAATTTTGATAATACTTATATATATTTCAGTGGAAATATTTGTGAAAATTATTATATTATAGTAAGTGCTAATAGCATATAAAAGCTATACATGCTGCAATTGAATTTGTAGTATATTTAGTGAAATCTTGTGCACTATCAGACGTATATGTAGTTTTTCATAGTGCGAGAAATGAGAATCATGTGACCTATAAATGAAAACGTTAAATTTCAACGTTGTGAAATAATGTGATACTAATAAATTTTGATGTGGATATGAGTTTTTCAGTTGAAGGTGTGTGCGGCAAATTTGGACTCCAAAATATGACAAGAAAATTGGGCAAACAAATTATTTTTTTATTTTGATCTTCAAGGGGATACAATTCTCTAAAGATGTCTTGCAAACAAGGAAGAGGAAAATCCTCTAATTCTCCTTCTTGAACTTGGTCTCGAACAAGGGCTTGGGATTGCTCTCGGTCGAAGAAGATTGTGGATCCACTGAGGCCTTTGGGCTCGGTCCGACAAGTCTGTGGAGGTCTCAAGCGAGGGGCTTCTGTGGCTTGATCTCGCACAAGTGCTGGTTGTGGAGTCACCAGGGCCTATGGGCTTGACCCGACGAATCCACTTTGGGGTCTCGAACGAGGCTGAAGCAGCTTAATCTCAATCGAGTTGGAATCACTGGGGCCATTGAGTTTGATCTGAGGAGTCCGACTTGTAATCTCGAGCGAGGGCTTGGACAGCGTGATCTCGGTCAAGGTGGAATCATTGGGGCTCGCAGGCTTTGATCCGGTGAGTCAAAGTGAAGTCTTCTGAGTGTCTTCGAGTCATTGAGATCACGAAAGTCCACATAGATGCAGATTCAACCGTTCTTTTTTCTCACCGGCACAATATTTGAAATCCAGGTGGGATGTGGGACCTCTTGAATGAACCCTGCTTCGATCAACTTGTCCACCTCAACTATTATTTGAGGTAGCAATTAGTTTGATTGGTCGCGCTCCGTGTTTAATGGAGAGGCGATGTACTGCGACCTGTAGGATCATGCAAAGACATCCCTATGCTTAGTGAGAAGTTTGACATAGGCCTCTTCCTCCTCTAGATTTAGGCTTGCACTGAGGAAGATTGGGCGTCATCCTTTCTCGGTCCCTAACTTGACCTCTTTCAGCTTGTCGATGGTGGCCTGCCCTCCTTCTTCCAAGACATCTAGGGCCTCCTCTTCTTCTGCCTCTTCTGTCTGGTCATCGACGTCTTGGATGTTACATGACAGGATGACACCACATCATCATCCATGACTTAATTACACCTCTCATTAGGTTTGGTTAGCACTATAGAAGTTTGATTCGTTTCTCGCATTCAAGAGTGTCTTCTCTTTGCTTACAATGTTGGGGAATAGAAGTCTCTAAACGAAAGAGGTACAAAGAATGAACAGATAAGCAATGATCTGACCTGCATAACAATCTGTTTATATCATACATTATATTATTCATTTCTAATATCAATATGCCATAACACATCAGTGCGATCCTATGGATATTGATATGAACCCAATTAATGGTTGACTACATGAAATAACCGCTTCTTCGAAAACAAATAGAAGGCATCAAGAGAATAGAGATTCTTTCACCTTGACACCCCCACCACCAAGCCTTGTCATGCATTTATCCAAAGTAAATTTTCTACTCTGATGTCCAAGACAACCCAATTCTCAAGGACATATCTTCTATGGAATTCCCCTAATGTATTTCATCCCCATGTAAAACAAGTCACTCATGGCCGTATCCATCAACCGATGATCAATGAGAAAGGAAGGAAAGTATGATTGCCAAAATGAGATCTTGAAGGGAGGTTGCTTAAAAGCTGAATATGAAGATATGCCATAATACATATCAATGTACATTCTACCTTCCTTCTACAGAATCAGAGTCACAAAGGCTACTCGGCAGCTTCATGTCAACTTCGGTCAAAGGCAGCACAAAAGACTTGATGTTAGCTTTAGTTGACATAAGTTGGCTCCCTGCACTATCCAAAAAAAAAGAAAGAAAAAAATCGTATATGTTGGCTCCTCCAGCTTGATAGTAATATTATTCGACATTTGGTGTCAACTTCAGCGGCCTCATAATTCTGAGGCATTATCATAAAATGCATCACCAGAACGACATCAATCTCCTAGATTCTTCATCGTTGTTTTCACTTAATTATCTTTTACTCTGGACATGACTGGAACTCCCTTTGTAGAGAAGTTCGTGCACTCGAGTAACATCTCCTAGCTACTTCGTCACCGCTTTCACTAGATCATACTCCAACCGACTTCTTCTCTTACTTGAGTTATTAGACTTCTTGCTCTTCAAATTTGAAATACAAGACATTGAGGGGAAAAAAAGTCTGACGATGGAAACTTATGCAAATCTGCTTAACTGATTCATAATCAAACCATACTTGCTTACCAATTTCGTGGAACTCTTCAAAGTTTCAAGGGGTTTATATGCTTAAACGGTACTTCTAATTAGGATTGAATACATGGACGTCTTAGATTTTACTATTTGAGATTTACCCCTCAATCTTTGTCCAAATAATGGATGCATCCTTGGCTGGCAAACAAGATTGTTGGACCGCATTCCATGAGTTTGACATTCAATTGGGTAAAGTCAGCTTTAAGGAGAGCTTGATGTTCGTCAAAAATCTTGCCTTATGCACATTAGTATAAGATGCTGACCAACAGATACTGTATCTGTAACTCGGATATGTGGAGGGAAGATTGTTTAAGGAAAGCTTCTCATTGACAAGGGCAAATTTGGCAAACACATATAACAATAATTAATATATTTTCACAGAGACATTCTTGAACTCAAATATCCACATTCATGAACTCAACCCAATATCAGTATCGTGGTTCAACTTAACTCCATAGCATTTTTGGCTTGGAAAATATGATCTTATAGTTTTGGAAATTAGCAAGTCCTTGTCTACTTCAACGTTTACCTGGCTCAATGCCCAAAATGTTGGGAATATTACCCTTGTAATATCTATACTATATGGTATGTCAGAAAGGCTTCCTATAAAGATTATAAACACATGTCGATCCACTAAATTGCTTACAATGAGAAAGGCTTCATGTAAATAGGGAACGGCTTGGCTAAACCCAACTGTGGTTCCTGCAAAATAGTCTTACCACAAAATTAGTATAAAAGGAAATATTTTTAAGAAAACTAATATTTTAAGAAAATCTTGCTGAATGTATGATATTTTCATTCATTTCTCAAACAAGTGACTATCATAGAGAAATAGTTGGACTGGATCCAAGTTTGAATGTGAATTATTCCAACCAATACCTATACTTATAAAATTATTGTAAGTTCTTTAGTAATTTAATGATACTTAAACCAATACATCACTCATAAACTTACTATAAGTTCTTTAGTAATCTACTCCCATTTTAGGCATTTTCGTACATACAAAGTTCCATGTAGATATTGTAAATCAGAGTATGGATGAAGCAAAAAAATATTAAAAGCCAAGGTCATTAAAAAATATGGAATTTTTTATAATTTTCTATTTAGTTTTTCAAATAGCAACAGGATAATATGAGATAATAAAAGATATATCCACGTACACGTGTGTATGGCAAAATCATAAACATGTATGACGACGTCATACACATTTGAGGGGAAGGTTCTAAGATGTCACAATGACAGGCCAACATGTGTAAGGAGAAGATGCCAGGTTGAACGGACTAAATCCATCCTAACACAATCCGAGCCTAATATTACGAGGCTCATCAGCAAAATCAGGAAGGTATATGCTTATTTTTATTTAATTTAATTATGATTACACTTCTATAAAAATCAAGAATATTATTGAAAAACTAACACTCAAATATTCAATTTTTTTTAATTAACAATGTATGTTACAGTTACATGTGTAATACGGATTAATATCTTGATTAAGGAAGATATTGCAAATTATTTGTAAAAAGGAAGATATTGTGAATTAGCAAGATATATATCGATATAAATTTATTCTTATAATCTACTATGTATATATTTAATCTTCTATATATTAAATAAAATAGATAGCAAATTTATCTAATTATATTCTTAAATAAGATAAATACACGCACTAACAAGACAAATGCTAATGAAAGACGTAGTAAAACCAAGCCAATGCTCCTATGGTGCACATTGTAAAGAAAAAAAGATGGAAAAACATGATATGAAAAAAGCATTCAATATCAAAGAAATTTTCTAATAGAAATTAGGAAAAATACCAGTTGGTCATATTTCACAAAATTCTCATGAAAATTTTTACCGTTAGATTTTTCCTATGGAAATCTAACTGGAATTTTCTGTCTACCATTTCTCCCAAAAATTTCTCATGGAAATCCGCATTAATCTAGTGGTATTTGCTTAGAGACATTGATATCAACATATAATTTAATGGAAAGGCATATACACATACTCAAAGAACTTAATTGCAGCCCATATAAAGTAGTTGAAACCCTCTATAGAGAAAAGAAGTAGTTCAAGTATTCTTCCTGAGTCTTAAAAGAACATCGAGAATAAGTGCAGGCATTGAAAGAAATGACCTCTCCACTGCTGGTTCCCTTCGATACCCCAGACCGCAGGCGATGATCTTCCCACACAATGTTGCCTTCCATGGTTTCAAAAACCAATAGTGGGATTAGTGTAATGAAATGTCGTTTGAAAAGAGAGTTACAAAACACACACCTATCCATTTTACAGAGGAATCGAAGATCTAAACTAGTCCCAGCAATCCATGAATGCGTGGAGCTTGAACACACGAGGTCGAGGCCTTACTATCGTGGCATTGACCTCACCATCGAGGATCACCCCTTCAGTACAAAAGTCCGTAGGCATGATGCTCTCATCAAATCCATCCACCTCATTATTGGTGAGGTCATGCTGCACCAGTCCATGGCCTGAATAATCAAATACTAAGGAGTCCCCACAAGCCATTCCATTGCTCGTATCATAGTCAATCTGATTACAGCTTTGGATTTACACTTTAATTTGGATTCAATTAGAAATGGCAAAGGTGCAGGGCCGATGGGTTAAGTCGGGTAGGGCGCGAGTCAATCCAATTTATAGAAAATTAATAATTACTGTTAAGACGTAATCTAAAATCTATATCTATAATCTAAAGGAGAATAACAAAGGGGCAAACATGTGGCGAGTAGGGATACCTTCTCGGGCATAATATATTCTTTGAGATGAAATTTTTTTATCACGTATTGCTAAATAAATGAGAAAATAATTATGTCTCCGAGGGGCGGACTCACTGGTAAGCTGACAACATGCAGTAGGTCAGGTTTAGAGTTCGATTCTCCTGGAGCCGGGATCTAGGGATCAATAGCCATGATTAGTCGGTTGTTATAACGTCGAACACTATCGATAAAAAAAATGAGAAAATGATTATGAATCATCGCATTTTTCCTTTAATTTAAATGATTGATTACAGGCTATATTAAGAAAAGAGTGCATTAGCGTCTCAAGTTTTCAATTGTGGAATCTTTGAGTTAACTTCATAATTTTTGCATTATGGAGTGTTTTTATTGTATTCATAAATCGTTGTGCCAAAACTTAAGTTTTCGTATAAGAGCTTAGGTCAAATCTTTCCATTTTACTGAATCATGCATCACTATGTCTTCATGCATTCAATTCGTGGAAAAATTGAATATTTTGCTTATTGCTTTCGCTTAGTTTTATTCTCGAGCCATAGTACTCTTTATTAATTAATTTATTTTTAAAATATATATTATCCATTGTTATCTTATAATATGAATATGAAACTATCATTTTTTAATACAATTACTACTTGATCGAACATAATTTTTAGTAAATAATATTTTGGAAATAATTATTAATATAGAAATATTTTGCATGTTGAACCTTCAATTGCCCCGTAGCGGAGCGCGGCCTTTCAACTAGTATGATATGAACCTATATATTTAGAATAATATAATTGACAAATTTTAAATGAATTAAAAATTTACATAATTTCGATAAAATTTAATGATTATTGCACAATTTATTAAAATAAAAGATTTAATTTATTTTTAAAAATACTGGTACAACATGAAATATTTTTAAGAAAATTAATATTCTAAGAAAATCTTGCTGATTGGACGATATTTTCGCTTATTTCTCAAATGAATGAGAATTGTAGGGAAATACCCGATCCATCACTTATAAAATTATTATAAGTTTCTCTCTAATAACTCCTCCCATTCTATGCTTTTTCGTATATATATTTTTCCAGGTACACATTATAAATCAGAGTATGGATGAAGCAAAAAATATTAAATGCAAAGATCATTAAAAATATGGAATTTTTTTTATAATTTTTAATTTAGTATTTCAAATAAAAATAATAGACGATAATAGAACAAAAACCAACAACATTGTAATATGAGATAATGAAAGATATATCAATGTGCATGTGTGCATGACGACGTCATACACATTTGAGGGGAAAGATATAAGATGTCACAAAGACAGGCGAACATGAGTAAGGAGAAGATACTTGATTGAATGGACTAAATCCATCAGCACACAATCCGAACCTAACATTAAGAGGCTCATCAGCAAAATCGGGAAGATACATAATTATTTTTATTGAATTATGATTACACTTCTATAAAAATCAAGAATATTATTGAAAAATTAACACTCAAATATTCGATTTTTTTATAATTAATAATGTATGTTGTAGTTCTCTGTGCAATATGGATTAACGTATTGATTGTAGAAGATATTGTGAATTAAGAAGATATAGATAGATATAATCTGTTTTTATAATCTAATATGAATGCGTTGAGCTTGAACATGCAAGGTAGAGGCCTTAATATCGTGGCATTGACCTCATCATCGAGGATCACCTAGTACGAAAGTTTGTAGGCATGAGGCCCTCATCAAATCCATCCACCTTATTATTGGTGAGGTCCTGCCGCACCAGTCTTGGCTTTAATAATAAAACACTAAGGTATCCCCCGGTTGACATCCTCGGACAAGCCATTGCATCCCTCGTATCATAATCGGTCCGGTTACAGTTTTCCGTTTGCACTCGAATTCTGATTCAATTAGAGATGGCAATGGTGCAGGGCGGATGGGTTAAGTTGGGGCAGGGCATTGGTCAGCTCGATTTATAAGAAATTAGTAATTTTTGTAAAAACGTAATCTAAAATATGATATAAACTTAGATATTTATAATAATATAATTAACATATTTTAAACAAATAAAAAATTTACATCATTTTGATAAAATTGAATGATGTTCACACAATTTATTAAAATGAAAGATTGCTGAATGTATGATATTTTCGCTCATTCCTCAAATGAGTGAGAATCGTAGGGAAATAAATGGACCAATCCAAGATTGAATGGGAACTGTTCCAACCAATACCTCTACCTATAAAATTATTATAAGTTCTCTAGTAATTTGATTATACTTAAACCAATACCATCACTCAGAAGATTACTATAAGTTCTCTAGTAATCTACTCCCATTTTATGCTTTTTCGTATATATAGAGTTCCATGTAGATATTATAAATTAGATTATGGATTAAGCTAAAAATATTACATGCGAAGGTCATTAAAAATATGGAATTTTTTATAATTTTTAATTTAGTGTTTAAAATAAAAATAATAGAAGATAATAGAACAAAAAACGAGCGATAGGATAATATGAGATAATGAAAGATATGTCCATGTGCATGTGTATGACAATGTCGTAAATATGTATGGCAACGTCATACACATTTGACGGGAAGGTTGTAAGGAGAAGATGCTTGGTTGAGCGGACTAAATCCATCAGCACACAATCCGAGCCTCACATTACGAGGCTCATCGGCAAAATCGGGAACATATATGTTTATTTTTATTTAATTATGATTACACTTATATATTTATTTTTATTTAATTATGATTACACTTACACAATCCATGCTTTTTTTTTTATAATTGACAATGTATGTTATAGTTCCATGTGTAATATAAATTAACATCTTGATTGAGGAAGATATTGTAAATTATCTATAAAAAAAAGAAGATATTGTGAATTATCTATTAAAAAAAGGAAGAGATTGTCAATTTTTTTGATATCGATGGTATCCGGTGCCGTAGCAACCGTCTAATCCACCGGACGGTGTATAGAATACATTGTGAATTTGGAAGATAGAGATAGATATAATCTTGTTTTTATAATCTAATATGCGTATATATTTATTCTTCTATATATTAAATAAAATAGATAGTAAATTTATCTAATTTTATTCTTAAATAAGATAAATCTACGTACTAATACGACAAATGCTAATGAAAAATATAGTAAAACTAAGGCAATGCTCTTGTGGTGTAGATTGCAAATAAAAAAATAGAAAAAAAGAAGCATTCAACATCTAAGTAACATTATAACAGAAGCAACAACCACTTGGAATTTGACATTAATATTTAAGCAATAAGCTTTATAAAAGGTTGATCATTCGAAGGAATCTAGAGATAACATTATTTGATAATGATTGGGATGCAAAATCAGTTGAGTGTTAAATGCCATGTCTATATGAGCATCCAATGATTTCTATGAGTAGAATATGCTTATTATATATTGATATTACCGTCAAATTTGCGTGAGAATATCACTCACGGAAAAGGGTCGACAAAATTTGCGCATGATTTCTACGACATCTTAGGCCAACGGAATCAATTGTTACATTTTTGTTGAATATTCATGATATACTTACTAACAAAAATCTTCATCGTTAGATTTCCGTGATAAATTTTCTAACAAAAATTAGGAAAAATACCAATTGATCATATTTCACAAAATTCTCAAGAAAATTTTTACCATTAGATTTTTCCTATGGAAATCTAATGGGAATTTTCGGTTTGCAATTTCTCACAGAATTCATCCTTATTCTTGTAGTGGTATCTGCTCAGAGACATTGCCATCAACATACAATTTAATAGAAGGGCATATGCAGGTGCCCAATGAATATAATTGCAGCCCATATAAAGTAGTTGAAACCCTCTATAGAGAAAGAGGCTGTTCAAGTATTCTTCTGGAGTCTCAAAAGAACATTGAGAATCAGCGTAGGCAATGAGTGAAATAAATGACCTCCCCATTGCTGGTTTCCTTCCATACCCAAATCGCGGGTGATAATCCTCCCATGCAAAGTTGTCTTTTCTAGCTTCAAAGACCACAGTGGGATTGATGTAATAAACTGTTGCTTGAAAAGTGAGTTACGTCCATTTTACAGAGAAATGGAAGATCTAAACTAGTCCCACTGTGACAGCAATCCATGAATGCGTGGAGCTTGAAAACGTGAGATAGGGGCCTTAGTATCATGGCATTGACCTCATCATCAAGGATCACCCCTTCAGTACGAAAGTCCATAGGCATGAGGTCCTCATCAAATCCATACTCATTATTGGTGAGGTCCTGCTGCACCAGTCCATGGCTTGAATAATGAAACACTAAGGAATCCCTGGTTGACACCCTTAGACAAGCTATTCCATCACCGTACCATATTTTCTCTGGTTGGATACCTGTTCGGATCCATTTCTTCCCCTACAGTCGGTGAAATATTCAGCACAGACGATCAAATAGCAATTATTCAATGGAAAGGAGTAATAGCAAGGTTAAAAATCAAAGCACGCACCTTTGAGAACTAGAACGGAATCTTCCAGGAACTTGAAACAGTTGACCAGCAAGAACTTCATCCACTTAGCATCATTGACGTAGCCTGCAAGATAGTCAAGAGTCCAGGGTATGAGACGCCAAATATGAGCACCCTCTTCCGGCCTTCGGGGGACGGAAGGTAGCTGGGCGGAAAGAGACCATGAGAATTAAAGAATTGGTGGGTGACAAGGTGTCGGAGAGGGTCCATGCCCTTTTGAACATGGAAGACATTGTGTAGAGAGACAACGAGGCTTAGTGTAGGGTTAACTTTTTTGCTGTTTTGGGCATTTACCTTTTTATTTTGGCTCCACGGACGCGAGAAGAGAGCTAAAATCATTGGGTTTAACTTTTTACGGTTCGATCGAGTACTGGCTACCTAACCTGTCCGGTTATAGCTTTCCATTTACACTTTAATTTGGGTTCAATTTGAGATGGTAATGGTGCAGGGCGGATGGATTAAGTTGTAGTAGGTGTGGGTCAAGCCGGTTTATAGGAAATTAATAATTATTGTTAAAATGTAATCTAAAATATGATATAAACCTACATATTTGTAAAAATATAATCAACAAATTTTAAACAAATTAAAAATTTATATAATTTCGTTAAAATTGAATGATTATTACACATTTTATGAAAATAAAAGATACAATTCATCTTAAAAATATATGTTTGTACTATAACACCATAGAGTAGGGGCGAGGGAGTCGGATGGGTTTGAAGATAGACCCAAACCCGCCCTGACCAGGAAAATGGAGAGCGAACCTGTTAGGCGAAGCATGTTGGCGAGTCCGAGTCAAAATTGCTATTCCTTGGTTCAATCATTGCAGCCTGAGTGGTTCATTTAAAAACTAATGAACCCATAAAAATGGCGAGCTCGGCGATTGAAAAATTGTAAGAAATATGTAGACCTTCAATATTGTGTAGGGAACTAGTAATAATTTCCCATTTTGAATCTTATTTCACTCGTGAATTTTTTAGAAACAATCAATCTTAACTTTTCTCCTATTATGTACGAGGGAAATATCGAGTGTTTTGAAATAAGGAGAGATAGTGTTGCACATGAGTAACCCCAAAAGGTATGGAGTGAGGGTTTAGACAAGAGAAATGAGCGATCCCCACATGCTAGAGTACGTAGTGGCAGGAAGATGGAGGGCAGTAGGATGGATTGAGAGGGTTTGTGATTGCTTTCCAAGTGCTCCTAATAGTCAAAGTTAGAAAAAAAAATGTCCTTAAAGGGTTGAAAGTGGGGCTATTTATA
Source organism: Lagerstroemia fauriei (assembly GCA_025802135.1). Taxonomy (NCBI): domain Eukaryota; kingdom Viridiplantae; phylum Streptophyta; class Magnoliopsida; order Myrtales; family Lythraceae; genus Lagerstroemia; species Lagerstroemia fauriei. Next base: position 5,896 of record JAOYND010124205.1, on the reverse strand, counting down.
GTAATTGGAGAAGTTATATGGCCAATAGAAACATGTAGTTTGACGATAATTAGTTGGTCGGAATTAATAGGGGATATAATGGGTAGTTGGGTCGAGTTTTGGATTGGGTTATTTGGTTAGGTTATTGACGAGTCTCACTCCGAACCCACCAAATCAAAACTCTCTAGAACACTCAAGGATGTATTTTAACCCAAGATTCTACCACTAATCTTGTAGTTAAGCTCACAAACTATGTTTTCAAAATTTGGGAATATCATAGAATGTGCCTATATGGTCTTTGAGAAATATGCAAGAACATTGTGAAGGTTATTTCTCAGCAATCTTCGAGTTAAAGGCATAATAAATCTCGTATGAGTTCTAAAGATCTTTGAGTCACGAGCATTAATAGCACAATTTTACGATTTTTGAGCCATGAGTAATTTATTATGAGGATATTGTATATAAACTACAATGATTTTCGAGTCATGAGCATCAATTGTATAACTCTACTATTTTCAAGCCTTGAGTAATTATTATGAGGATATCTCTGTGGTCTTTGAGCCGTAAGATCTATAAAGTTATTATCATAAGGAAGCTCTAATGATCTTTGAGTCACGAGTTTCGAATCTACAACTCTACGAATTTTGAGTCTGAATAATTATCATGATACGTCTACTTTGAGCAGTGACAATCTATTGGTTGTAATAGTAATTCATGATGATATTTACATGTATCTACATTTTATCCACTCGGGTAACTTCAAAGTATTGTACTGTGAATGTCTCTCGATTGAATTCATTTTATACAGAGTGAAGGAAAAATTTCTATTTGTTCCATTATAGTATATGTCGAAGAATAGAATTTTGCAATTGACAATTCTTTCCAATGGAAACGTTAAAATCATATTTTGGAAACCTCACCACCCGTCAATGCATGGTGTTCTTCGGCTCATCCTTACTCTAGATGGTGAAGATGTTATATTTTAATTTTCTTAAAACAATTGACTAAAAGGTTTTTTGGTTTGCACCACGCAGTATCCTCGGGCCAGCCGAAGCGCACCTCGAGACTAATCTACGGTTGGGCCGGGATCCCTGGAAAATTCCCGTCGACCCTCCCAACCCGGGATTTGATCCCGGGTTCACTCATTTGGGGGCCTAGTGAGGAAACCACTAGGCCAACCCCAAGTTGGTACAATTGACTAAAAGTTAAATCATCCTTGTTCATATTAACATAAGATTTATAACTAAAAAACATCACCATTTGCACTTTTAAGATTTAATGAATTATATATAAACATAAGCTTTACAGATAATGTAAAAGTTCATGACACAGATATGATCGAGGAAAGTAAGAAAATTGCATAATAAGAATGCTCTTTGAATTTGGTGAATGAATCAATATGAGTAGCTTGGATCAATATTCCAAAACAAATTATATTTTCGACCTTCAATCATTTAGGAAATTTACTTTTTTGTCGACGAGTACATTTGCATAAGTGTTAAGAATGATGTGTATGTACTGAAATTGCCAAACAAATAAAATAAATAATAATTTGAGCGTTCTCTTTTGAAAATTTTCAAATAGTTATTTTAATGCTCCCTTGTTTGTCGGCTTCCACTCATGGTCATTTCAATTAATATTACTTACCTAGTAGGAATATGTAATGTCTTAGGTTAGATAATTTTATCACATGGATTTCATGTATAATGCTAAAAGAAATCTCCATTTAATTTTAAGATTTGTATTTATTGGGATCATGGATAGTATTATATATAGAATTTTCCAATGAACGTTAAAACAAATTAATATTGGTGTTTAACTTTCCAAATCAAGTTTAATACTTTCCATAAAAGGAGACAGATAGAAGCAAGATTGTTTATAAAAGAACTAGAGGGTGACTATGCACAGAGTAGTCAATTTTTACGTACTATCATAAAAATTTAAGGTGATCAAATAAATAATAGAGTAATTAAAGAAATACGTAGCTAATCAAAAAAAGAAAATTTGAGGTTAGAGTAGATGAAAAAAAGAGTAGTTCAAATTAAATAAAAATGAAGAGAATCGCGGGAAACAATTGAGAGAATTGCGAAAATAGTTAACAGAATATGAGAAGTTAATAAAATGGATAAATATACTAAAATTATGAAAATGATGAAAAAAATCTTTTTCATATATTTTATTATTTTATTGTAAATTAAAATCGATCGACTATAAACTAAATTTGATTAAGCACATTATTGAAATTGGAAATGAGACCAAGAACTGTTTTGAGTTTACTTAAAATAATACTATCTTTTATTTAAACATATTGTAATTTAATTTATTTAAAATTCGTTAACTTACAGTAGGAGGCGGGACATTCTTAGTTGTTATTCATATATATGTCAATTTTATATTTTCAAATTTACAATTTTTAAATCATTCATTAAAAATTGTGACAGATTTTTACCACAAGTATAGATTTGGAGTGAAATGAGAAATCTGTGCAATCAATAAAGATTTTTGTTGTTAAGATCATAGATATAGAATGAGCAGAAAATAACTGAAATTATTATTTTACCCTTAATCTGGGTGATTTTATAAACCATATGTATATCATATATTTTAATACATAAATTAAATTAAGCATAAAAGTGGAAAACGAAAAAAAAACCAAACGTATCGAACGTTTGCATATAATAGTATAGATAGATAGATTGATAGATAGATATATATAGATATGATATGATACAGTAAATATGTCAATTTTACGAATAAGTGAAAATACAAGCTTTTAAAGACTACTGTGGATAAGGAGAATACATAAGGATCGCAGTTCTTGTTTACAAAGCAATCATCGTATAAATTGGAATAATGACCATTCAAGGATCGCAGCTCGATTTACTGACCAGGCCTCGTGTTGATTGGAGTATTGGAGAACACATAAGGATTGCAGCTCGATTTCTAGAGCAACCTTTATATGGTTGTAGAATAAGAAGACTGTAAGGATCACGTCTCTCATTTATATAGCAATCCTTATGTCGATTGGAGTATCTTCTATTTACATTAAAATTCTCCATTGAGTTAAGGAAGAAATTAGAAATATTCTTTTTCCTTCTCCGTACTTTTGATGAATCAGTTCTTTACAAACATTAATTTTCTTTTCATATATATGTTTATGAATATATTATTCGTGGACAAATTTGATTATAAAAACTCGAAAGACGTTCCTTTTTTTCTTATATTTTAACAATATATATGTATCGTGAGGACCAAATTTTTTTTTGTTCTCATAGAGCTTTAAATCAGTATTATATGTAATTTTACTTTGTCGCAAGAAAACGAATCTATGTGAATCTAATTCCACTCATGATTTTATACTTACTTTGATACTTTTGCGTCCTTAGAGGAATGGTGAAGTTGACCTAATTGCTTATGCAATAAATGTAAGAGAAGGTATTTTATTCAAGTAAAGAAACCTCCAATTATTTGTAAGCAATTAGCTATGACTATTCTGGTAAGTGGATGATTGCAATGTACAAATTGGTGGAATCTCTTCATAAGAACAATACATGGGAATTAGTGAAATCGCCTAAAGCTAAGAAAGTTGTTCGTTGCAAATAGGTATTCAGAATAAAGGAAGGGACACCGGGATTTGAGGAAGCCTGGTATAAGGCAAGGCTAGTTGCCAAAGATTACAGTCATTTTACGGGTGTTGATTTCACAAATGTTTTCTCTCCAGTATTAAAGTATAGCTCAATTCAAGTTGTACTTGGCAGCTCAATTCAAGTTGTACTTGGCAGCTCAATCCGAGTTATACTTGGCATAGTAACGATGCATGATTTTGAGCATGAGCAGCTAGATATGAAGACAAAATTCTTATATGGAGAGTTTGAGGAGGACAATTATATGCAGCAGTAAAGGGGATTTGTAGTCTCAGGAAATGAGGACTATGATTGCTTATTTAAGAAGTTCCCTTATGGTTTGAAATAATCTCCCAATTAATGGTACAAGAGATTTGACTCATTTTTAATTTATTAAGATTTTAAGAGATAGAGTTATACAATGTTCACAAGGAAATAAGATGGGTCATTTGTTTATTTGGATATGTTGATTCTGATTTCGTTGGACATGTTCACAAGAGGATATCACTTATAGGTTATGTATTTGCCATCTGTGGTTCTGCTATTAGTTGATGACATTGTTATGAGTAATATCAGTACCCAGAATAATCTAACTAATATGATTACTAAGACACAACCAATGGCCAAGTTTGAGCAGTACTTTGACTTGGGGAGTCTCCATTGTTGAGACTTGAGCCCTTAGGGCTTCCTTGGAAAGGAAGAGAGTATCTGTACAACTTTGGTTTTTTTTCCATTCCATTCCATCATTGGAATTCATGTCAAGATGGAGATTGTTAAATTTAGTGACCCTAATTCAATTTGGCATGTCCCGGAAAGTTTGTGGTGCTACTTACTATAGTTGAAAAATAGTTTTGAGAAAATTTGAGGGAGTCTGTGATGGAGTTGTTTGATCGACCCACAAACTGGTTTAGGTCCACTTTGTGATTAGGGTTTCTCATATAATATATTTGGAGATTTTAGGGTTTTTCATTAAGTGACTAATATTTATCTCCACACATCTTGTACAAATTTTTAACGTATAGTAGATACGATTTTCCTCTATCCACGGTTTTCCCCTTCAAAGATTTTGCAAGTAAATCTATGTATTATATTCTTCTTTATTGCTTATTTGCTTTCATTTCATTTTCGTAACTGATATGTTGGTCGATATAATAGTGTGATTTGATGATCTACCAATGGGCCAAAACATACGACAACCTCATATAATTGGTTCCAAGAATAAACAAAAATGCGACCGAGGATAAGGTTGGTAACCAAAAGTGAAGGTCGAGGGTCAGAATGGAATAGAATAGGAGTCCAATGGTCAAATTTTGGGAAAGAAAAATTCTCAACTAAACGACTGAAAATTCAACCGTGCGACTTATCCCCAAAAGAACAGTTGTGTATGGTTCCCAAACAGTCAAATGGCTATAAGTTCATTTTCAATCATAAAGCTGAAGATTCAATTGAGCAACTAGAAATTCAGTGGTATGAGTACGCACTAAAAGAATAGTCATGTATAGTGATTGAAAATCTTATTTTTAGTGAAATGACTAAATCTCAAACTTCTATAAGTAAGGTGTGGGAGGCAGAAAGGGAGGAGTCGATGGTCAATGATAAAAGTCAACATAAAGTAATCAAAGGTTGTGATTCCTAAGAAGTCACGACTTTATTGATTATCAGCCACAACTCCCTAAAAGCCAGACACCACATGTATTAGTGATTTGATCTCCAAATCACTCCTTATTGTTTTCGTTATCAATCAATTGTAGGCTGCATTAAAAACAATCTATGAGAAAATCCATGTTACATCGTGATCGACTTTGTCAGACTCGTGACGCTATAATATTAATATTACCATTCATAAAAGTTGTAACATCACTGCTTAGTTCGAACAATCTTGGCGGATTCCTTTGGACTATAAACAAAGGGCTACTAGAATTGAAGAACTGGCGTCTTTAGGTGTTTCTATGGGAGTTATGGTGGTTATTAAATTGATTTATAACTATATTCCTAGTATTAGAGATATCGTTTATTATTAACTAGAAAATAAAATTTTTATGAACAAAATCATATTAGTTAGTGATGTGAACCTTACCAACACGTGGCAAAACCCGACAACAATATATGGAAAAGAACCATAAGATCTGCAAAGCGCAAGTTTCGAAGGCGAGCTTTGACCCGTTACCTAGCGAGATAAGAACCAAAGCTATGGATTGGAAAGGATGCCACACCCCAAGGATCGAAGTGATAAGTCCGGTTGTAGAACGCCACAAGAAACCTTGATAAGTTCTATGAGTCTTCTCAAGAACCAA
>JAOYND010124106.1:0-10308 GCA_025802135.1 Lagerstroemia fauriei | reverse complement strand
TCTTGAATCTGATCTCCAACTCGTTCTTCAGGTCTTCCGGTCTTCGAGTTCCGGCTTATGCCGAGACATCCCAACATGCCTCCTGGTCCATTTGATCATAGCCCTATTCTAGTCACATTAGTAGCATTGAACACTTGGGGCCTCGTCCATTTAAATTCTTTAATAACTGGACCCGCTTTGATGAATTCCATGAAGTGGTTCGTAAGGCTTGGTCAGTAAGTGTGCAGCGAGACCCTGTGCAAGTGCTGTACAGGAAACTAAGGCTCCTCAAGCAGGATCTTCGAGCTCTTGCAAAGAGATCATCGGGGGATATTTCTCTAAAAGTTCAATAGCTGAGATCTGATTCCAGGTAAGTCGGACAATATATTAGGACCAGGAGGAAGTGAGGAGCTCTTAAAGCAAGAACTTCTACTCCGCCAGTAACTTCGTGAAGCGCATGTTGTTGAAGAATTACAATTACAGTAAAAATCAAGAGTCGAATGGCTGAAAGAGGGTAACCAGAACACTACCTTTTTCTTCCGCTCAATTAAAGAAAAATATTCACATGGAACTATAAGGATCCTATACATGAATGAGGGGCAAAAACTTGAAACTTTCGATAACATCTCATCAGAGGCCATCAAGTTTTACTAGCAACTTCTCGGGCAAGAGGATTCAGCTATAATTTGCCCTTATGTTGCTTCTTTATCCACAGAAATGCAAAACTGTGTTTCAAAAGAGCATGCTGAGTTACTTGCTGTGGATGTGACTGATGAAGAAATTCGACAAGCTTTGTTCAATATGGACGGAAACAAAAGTCCTGGCCCTGATGGTTACACTACCCACTTCTTCATAACATCATGGTTGACTATCCAGGATGATTTTACCTAGGCAATCAAGTATTTCTTCACCACCAACCATATGAGGAGAGAGTTAACTCCACAATACGTACACTTGTCCTTAAACGTGATCATGCTAATAAGATGAAGGACTTTCAACCAATTTCTTGCTGCAATATAATTTATAAGTCTATTACCAAGATCATTGCAAACAGGGTTCAAGCAGTCCTTCCCTCTATCATCAGACAAATCAATTAGCTGTCATTCGGGGTAGATGTGTCTAGCACAACATACTTGGCCCATGAGATTGTTCGAGTTTACCATGGGAAACACATTACACCTAGAGGAGCTATCGAAATCGACCTGCTAAAGGCCTTTGACTCCTTACATTGGGAGTTCCTCATCAACATGCTCCTGGCGAGAGGATTCCCCCTCAGAACTATTCGATGGATCGAAGAATGCATCTCCAAGCCTTACTTTTCCATCTCGTTGAATGGAACCTTACCTGGATATTTCCCGGGGGCACGCAGGTGAGGTAAGGAGACCCCTATCTCCATATCTCTTCATCCTTGCTATGGACCATCTATCATCCTTACACGACGCTGTGGCACTTCAAGGCTATATCAGTCATCACATATCACCGATGCTGTAAGGGATTACGTTTGATGCACCTATGCTTTGCAAATGCCCTCCTCATCTTCATGTATGGCTCAGCCCCCTCCTTAGAAGGCATCATCAAGGTACTGGCCCAGTTTTATCAACATTCTGGTCTCAAACTCAATACAGATAAGCATGAGCTATTCTTGGGAGGTGTCTCTCCCGAGATCATTACTTCTCTTCTGCATATCTTAGGCTTCAAACTCGGAGAACTGCCAATCCGTTACCTTGGCGTTCCACTCATCTTGGGTGACTTTCTGAAAAAGAATGTATCGCACTAACCGATCGCATTACCAACGGGTCAGAAGCTAGATAGTGCGACACTTGAGCTTTGCGGGCCGACTCTATCTTATAAACTCCGTAATTTTCAGTATGCTCAATTATTGGTGCTCGACTTTTAAATTACCAAAGTCAATTATCTCAAAGGTTGAGCAAGTCTGTCACAACTTCCTCTAGAATGGCACTGATCAGTGCACGCATAAGGCGAAAGTTGGCTAGTCACAGGTGTGCAGGCCACGCAACAAGGGGGGCATGGGCATCAAGGATATCGGACTGTGGAGTAATCTTGGCGTACTCAAAAACATATGGTTAGCACTAGTACGTTCTGGTTCGCTATGGGTGGACTGGGTCCATCGGTACTTGATCAAATGATGCACTTTTTGGGCTCTAAAAGAACCTGGGGATTGTTCTTGGTGCTGGAGAAAAACTTTACAGCTTCGGGATCTTGCTCGGCCCTGTCTCAAATGCATAGTAGGGCTAGACTCGAGTGTTTCATCCTGGTATGACACCTGACTTCCTGCAGGCCCTTTATATACCTACTACACTTAGAGCTTCAGTTACTTTTCATCTCTTCCAACAAATGCTATGGTTGGGATGGTTCTTAGGCAAGGAAGATGGAGATGGCCTCGAAGCACTGACCCTCGGGCCCCCACTATCGTCCAGTTGGCTAATGCACTACTTATAGGAGATCGGGGACGCCTGACCGCATAGGAAGATTCACAAACCTAAGTGCACGGGAATGCTTGTGCACACTCAGCACACAACAGATGTGGGCAAGGGGGATTTGGTTCCTGGGAAATATATCGAGAGCCTCAGTGATCAACTAGATGGCCTGGCTTGAACGATTAGCCACAAAGGAGCACCTTCTCATATGGAATGTCCATCTAGCATCAAAGATGTGTGAATTTTGAGGGACATTTTTGGAAATTCGCGACCATATGTTCTTCTCTTCCACCTCCACTGGCCGCATTGAGCAGATGGTACTAGGTGCAGTAGAGCTCAACCGGTACTCCATGGATTGGGCCTCGGAATCGGCCTGGCTGCTACAATAGCGAGGGAGATCGCTGGACTCGATTATCTATCGATTATTGTGGACTCAGTATATCCACACTATATGGACTGAACGAAATAAGTGTATTTTACATCGGAAAGTCTGAAAAAAGAAGAGTTAACAACCTCCATAGTCCACACTGTGCGGTTGAAGATTTATACTCTTCCCCATCTCCAACATCACCTACAAGGATCCCGGGTAGCAACCTCCATAGTCATATAAACATTTAATATCAAGTCAAACAACTTAGTCTAATTTAATAACAAAACAAAAATATGATTTTAATTCTAAAATATGGAATGTCGAGCTTAAATTGGTAGTAAAAGAAAATCACATGATTTTATTTTTAAAATTTGAAAGGTTTGACTTAATTTGAGAATAAAATGAAACTATACGATTTTATTTTTAAATTACATATTTTTAACACAATTTATCCCTTTTTTGCCCCTAATTTTTATATTATATTGACGGTTGTAAAATCTTTCGCGAAAATAAAATCCAGGTGTCATTGACTTAGACAGGATTAACTAGTGATGTCATGCATGAGATCACATAATATTTTATCCCTATGATTACTCGATTAATTAATCCAGCAAATTGCATAGAAAAAATCCAAACAAGTGGACTAAAAATATTCAGGAGGCTAAAGGAAAGGACAGAAATGGTTGAAAGCCCGAGAAATAAAAATACCATTGGATTCATCTTTCCTCATATCAGTTTTCATTTTTTAATTTGAAAAAAAAAAAGATGTTAGCGGTAGTAGCCACCCAATCAGCCTCACTATGCAATGTTCAAACTTTCATGTACAATTACGAATATATCAGACGAACTGAATTATTAATACTAACAGTGACCACGTTAATGCAATACCACCAAATGCCAAGTATTATTATTTAAGAAACCGGTGTTTGAGCCCCTTATAATAATATTACTTAGAGGGAGACTCGAACATGAGATCTCGACCTCACCAAACAATATCAGAGTGAATTTTGAACTACTAAATCACCACCATCGGGATTCATTTAATCCTTCAATGAGTCAATCCCATGGTTCTTTTATTAATTTTGCCTCTTATTACAACATCGATTTCGTCATTCATATTTGAGTAATCCCCAACGTTCCATCCCAGTTACATCTTGACTTCCACATGAACACGATTCTCATGGCATTTTTTCATAGAAAAAAAGGGGAATAAAACTATTAATGACAGGGACGTCTTAGCAAGAAAGAAAATTATGCATTGTTGAGGACGTAGACATTCGCTCCACTAACTAATTGCCTTTTGTAAAAAAAAAAAAGGGTTTTGTACAGTTGGTACAACTCTCACCCTATAGTTTGAATGTCCTTGAGTTTGATCTCACCAGTGAAACTTTCCGTGTCCATTTTACCTCATCTTCCTTCTATCCCTTCCGGATCATGTGCCTCCTTGTACATTGGGAAAAAAAACTAATTGTCTTCTCATCTCCGACGAAATAGCGTTCTGCAAACCTGTAAAAGGGGAAATCAAGAAGGAACCCTGCTTTCTCTCTTCGATGTTTAAGTCGGTGATATTTTCAGTGAAGGTAAATAATTGTATGTAATGATGATAAGAATAAGTATATAGAGAGAGTGTATGGATTAGAAGGGCAGTTACCTAGAGATCTGTTACCCGTGGTTATCCCAATTAGCTATTCACTTCTTTTGGGCTTTGACCCATTCGTCTTGGGCTCTGTTAGAGCAGTAGTTACCAAGCTTTTGAGCTCCTAAGCTTGAGCTATTGGGCTTGAGATTATAGGTTTGACCATAGCATTTGCCCCATGATCAGTACTCCCATAATCTCCTAAGAGTATAGGAGTGAATCTGCATCGCGATCTTCTTTTAAGTCCGCCTAAGAGCTCGAATCATTTTGAGTACTTTATTTTATCACTTTATAAATTTTCTATTTTTTGAGCTTTTTATATTGATGTGGTTGTTTCCTAATGAAGATGCTGGTTTGCAATTAGTTTTACCTTTGTATCTTTACTCTGCAAGAACTGGGATTCATGATTGCCCTCGTAAGATTTCTGCTTAAAGCCTTCTCATGTGGTCATGTTTATCTTATTAACCTTGAGCGTCTTTGCCGCCTGTGTAGCGAGAATAAGCATTGAAATTCATTGGCCCCTTTATTGTTGAGGGTTTAGAACTCATTAGTTGGCGTAGATATTGCTGAAGTAGATCTTTATCTCTACTCACTTCTACAACTCAGAGTTGCCTTGGGAAAGATTTTTATAGCATTACTACGTAGTCCCAAGGACCTAGGGCTATTCAAAAAAACCAAAAAATCGAATCGAACCGTCGAAACTAATCGAACCGAACAAAAAATAACCGAATCATTCAAACAGGTTCGTTAACGGTTCGGTTTTTTTACCGAGAAGTGGTTCGGTTCTTACTTGATATAATTGGTTTGGTTAATTGCGGTTAACCGAACCGAATCGTTTTCTAATTAATAATTAAATAAAATAAAAAATAAAATCAAAATATACAATTTTAAAATAAATTATGTATTTCAATTAGTTTTTTATAATTAAGAATTAAATAAAATAAAAAATAAAATCAAAATATACAAATTTTAAAATAAATTATGTATTTCAATTAGTTTTTTACGGTTTTGTTCGGTTAGTTCCGAACCAAACCGATTGTATTTTATATAGTGATTTTTATTTTTTATACATGAAAACTAGTTAACCGAATTGTTCGAACTTGTTTTAAACAATTCGGTTTTTCCTTCCTCAAATAGTTACGGTTCGGCCCCTATACTGCCGAACCGAATCGAATCGAAACTATGGTTTGGTTCGATTCGAAATGGTTTTTCGAATCGAACCGCACCATGAACAGCCCTACAAGGACTTCCGATGGCCACCTGAAATGTGATCTTTGGTTAACTTTACAATTTTTGTCCATCTGCTTGACTGACTCGTTGGCTGGCTTTACAAATCTATGCTTCTACTTTAGAATCTTATCTTTTATTTCAATAATGAAACTTCTTCTCTTTTGGTCGGTTTTAGTCTTCCTTCCTATTGACGCCCCCTTTTTATAGGCTATGTCGTTCTTTTGCATGGATCTTCTGTTCTTAATATGGTCTTGATGCCTTCGTTGATAAATATCTTTTACTCTTAAGAGGATCTTGGTACCTCAGTTGATGAAGGTCCTCTACTCTTAGGAGGGTCTTGGTGCCTCCGTTTTTGAAGGTCTCTTACCCTTTCGTCCGTCGTTGTGATATGCTACACAAGGTTGAGCCCAGAGTCGAGCCGAGCAAGGTAAGATTGAGATGTAGCAAATCGGTTCTATTTAAGGGGTACTTGCTAGCACGTGAGTTACAAAAAAAAGTCCACCATGACATCAACTTTCAGTACCAGAAATGCAAAGTGATTGCAATGTTGGATATATTTCAATAACCAAATAAGGAAACAAATTTTCCATTATGTTTCCCTCATGCTACAATATCCAATTTGATATTTGAGTGAGATATTCTATATATATTATGGTCATAAATAATATATGATATCCTTTTCATGAAAGGCTATATACGGTAATATTATTCTGAGAGGTCTCTAACTCCGTCTATTTAAAAGGATCTATATTACCATCTTGACTGTTGAAGATATTATATTTATTATTGAGGAAAAAGAATATTTGATAATAAGATCATATCGACAATTAGGTTAGTTAGTATATATAGGATTTGATATTATTCTAATATTTTGAATTATTTGTTTTCTAGTTTATTTGATCTTCTGAGCCTATAAATAGGCGGATCGTCTCATGTAATCTTTGAGTCAATCAGTCATCTAATAAAGTTAAATTAAATTCCCGTGGTTTTGGCTTATGGCCGACCACGTTTATCTCCTTCAATATCTTTACTCACTTTCTCTCTCATGAATTATATGAAATTTATCATGGTATCAGAGCAAGTCGATCCTGGCAAGTTCGCTATGCAAAATGATCGAGATGTTGATGCGACGACGAAGACAAGATATCTGAAGGCAAAAAGGCTCAAGTCATCCCCCGCCTCTGAAGTCAAAGAAGAGAAGACTCAAGCCGATTTTCCGACCTCTGAAGGCAAGAAGCCTCAAGTCATGTTGTTTCTCGACCTCTGAAGCGAAGATGCTCAAGTCGATTTCAAAAGTCAAGTCGTTTGTCATCAAGTTTGATTATTTGCAAGATACACATTTCGCTGCACTACATGCTCATCTTGAGGGGAGTGTTGAAGATATTATCTTTATTATTAAGAAAAAAGAATATTTGATAATAAGATCATATCGACAATTAGGTTAGTTAGTATATATAGGATTTGATATTATTCTAACATTTTGAATTATTTGTTTTCTAGTTTATTTGATCTTCTGAGCCTATAAATAGGCGGATCGTCTCATATAATCTTTAAGTCAGTAAATTATCTAATAAAGTTAGACTCCCGTGGTTTTTACTTATGGCCGACCACATTTATCTCCTTCAATATCATTACTCTCCTTCTCTCTCATGAATTATATGAAATTTATCATTGACATCCCATCCAGAGAGTTAAGGAAATAGAAGATCCTCATAATTTTACCTATTTATTCATCTATTTCAGATTTCAATACATGATCAGGTTTTGAGATTGATCGAGTAACACATGAGGAAGAGTTCGGCTGCATGACCCGATCACGTGTCTATCATGGCATATTCAAGTATGCTTCCAATTAAATTTGTCTTTTAACAAATTCGTCACGTATGATCATGGGTGTTATCCGATTTAAATTTCTAACATGCAAATATTTGGGTCCAGTTTCTGGTCTGTGCTGCAAAACAATGCATGGGGAGCTCTCTGTCGCAAAGCAGCTGGGGAGAATAGGAGAGCTCCTCACTCAAGTGTGGCTACTCATGGACCATCATGGTATCGCTAATCATTTCGACAAGCAGCAAACCGTTGTTATAACTGGATTGGTTATTGAATAAGTTATTTGGCATGTATTATTTTCATTAACTAGGAATTATTATGATATTGAGAAATAAAGATAGTAATGATCATCAAATAGGTTAAGTAATATGTTTGAGGTTATTCTTGAGCGAATTAATTCAGTTATAGCCTAGTACTGAAACTAGCTAAGATCCCAGCTTTAGACCGGCTCTAGGGCAGGTTTCGGTGTAATCTGCGTACATTCAATGTACATTTTAGGTATATCTTGTTGAAATTCCATGAATAGAAACTAATTATAGGAAAAAAAAAGTTTGAGATTTTCTAATATGTATTTGGTATTATTTTTTAGTATTTAGTTTATTTGTCTTTGAGATTATTGATTATCTAAGCATATAAATGAGCTGTTAATTTATATAATTCTCGAGTTGCTCAATATAATAAATCTTGTAATTTTTAACCTATGGCTTGACCCGCTTATCTTTACACATATCTCTATTTTCCTTCTCTTAAATTTTATTGCATATTATAGAATGTAACTTTTTTTAGAACTATTATAGTATATAACTTAAATTAAATATATACAAAAATAAATGTATGCCAAAATTTAGTGCTAGTCTTATATGAAATTATAAAAAGATGTTGGCAGACCCTAAACCAAAGGAGGGCTAGACCGGTAGGGGCAGGCGGAATCCTTGCTCTAACGAGATCAGGATGCACTGTGATTGTTGGATTTTTTAATCCGACTAATATGGTCTAACAGTATATCATTGACCGAGTATCTATGCTATCCCAATAGTTGGCCCGATCAAGTGATATAATTAAGTTTATTAATGTGCCATAACAACATCTCGTACAGTGTGGGGACTAATGTGCAGATACCAAAAGGAAATTTCTTTTTCTAATGATGGGCAGAATTAGAAATTAATAAAATCTCAGGCACTAATGTGTAATAGAGGGGTTATGATCCATGCGTCACACTATACAAATCTGGCTCCTCTGATATTCCATTAGTTAATCAAGTTAAAGAGAATCCCATGATCTCTCAGGAGGCTGGTATAGACCTAAAAGACCAAACTCGGATTATACAACGGCCGCTATGGATTCAGGTACGCTTCCATTTTATGTTTGTACACGATCTCTTAACGATTTCAACACATATGTTCTTGGGATTATTTGAAATTTAATTCGGTTTGTAAATCCTTCAGTGATCCCTTATTATCCGTGATTTACCATAACTCTGTTAACTTTAAGAGTTGTAGATGTACTATAAATAGAGAGAGGCTCAATTGTGTCCTGGAGGACTTTCAGATCTATCCATATTTTTAATCTCCATAACATTGGTGCCATCAGTGGGAATCGAACATCAGGTCATGGCTTGAACTCGCCGGATGATCCTGCGATCGAGTTGATAATGGCGTTTGGTAGCACGACCGCGTCGATATCATTGCTAATGACCAGGGGAGCAAGACGACGTCGTCGTCCTGTATGGCTTTCACTGATACTGAACGTATGATCGGTGATGCAGCGAAGAACCAGGTTGCCATGAATCCAACCAACACAGTTTTCATCTTTTGGTTGAGCAAAGTCTCTTAGTAGTAATCGTTTTTATTCTGATAATCGTTATTCTGACATGATCTTATTGGAGTAGTAGATCTCTTATGGACTTCAATTAAACAAGTATTTATGAAAGTAAATTTTGTCTGGAGCGGGTAGAGAGAACTACTCTATGGGGAGTATGCGTGGCAGCTTTTAAGCTCCCATTGTTTGCTACAAATTCAATCATGGGAATTGGATTGCCTCCTGGCTTTTGTGAGAAAGGCTATAGCTCATAACTGGGCTCTTTATGATATCAATGTTGTTAGTATACTTGTCTCTGTAGAAAAAAGGCTTGGTCCATTATGCTGCGATTAAAGCGCCCCTAAAAGACCTCTATGATCTAGAGGCAATCTTAATACTAAAAGAACTTTGCGATCCAGGATTAATACCAGATAATCGATGAAGATCTCTATGACCGAGGGGCAATCTCAATGCTACAAGATCTTTGTGACCGAGGGGCACATTTAACTTTACAAGACCCCTATGACTGAGGGACAAAATACATAAAATATCCAAGGGCAACATACAAAGTCGTCCAATTGTGCAATCAAATTGGAGCTTCATTAATCACTGATGAAAACTCTTGAAGCTCAAGGGCATAAAACGAAAGGGAGCTGCGACTTCTTTTATGTCACCATTAACATACTTTCTTTAAGGAATTATGTAATAATGTGACAAACAGCAATCACAAGACATATGTTAACCGAGGACATCGGTCGTTAGTATATTTTCCTACACCTACAACCATAGGAAAATCAAGAGCAGCTAATAGGC
Source organism: Lagerstroemia fauriei (assembly GCA_025802135.1). Taxonomy (NCBI): domain Eukaryota; kingdom Viridiplantae; phylum Streptophyta; class Magnoliopsida; order Myrtales; family Lythraceae; genus Lagerstroemia; species Lagerstroemia fauriei. The sequence continues at coordinate 215 of JAOYND010124106.1, read as the reverse complement.
CCTAACCCAGAAGATGTGGTATAATGATAGGCCCTAAGACCCAAAAGGCAACACCTAATAGAAAATTTGATACTTGCAAAAACCTCTCTTAAGAAGACTTATTTGGACGTAATTTCTAGACTCCCAAATGAAATAAATAAAAGCAAAAAATGACTACCCTTTGTATAAGTATTTGGACAAAGACCAAATGGAACTCAAAATTCTAGTCCTTGCAC
>JAOYND010123996.1:0-10309 GCA_025802135.1 Lagerstroemia fauriei | reverse complement strand
GCCTAAGCGCATAAAGGAGACAGCTCATGCCCATTTTCGGTAACGGCCTTTGGCTCGCAGAGCAGAACACCAAAATCCCGGCCATCAGCCACGTGCTGAGCTATCGCGTGCAGCTCACCGCCGCGAACACCACGCAGACGGTGGCCATTCCCTCGGCGGCGACCAACCCTGCCCAGGCGGTCTTCCCCGGCATCCAGCCGACGGGCCAGCCCCAGCAGGGTCGTAAGCTCATCGTGACCACGCTCATCGTGCGCGACGCCAACGGCCCCATCGGCGGCACCGCCGGCGGCAGCGTCACGCTTCAGGACACGACCCAGGGTCTCGCGGTTGCCTCGGTTGCGGCCAGCACGACTGCGGGTGCCAACCCCCCGTACCTGCGCAATGATGTGACCACGGGCACTGCATTCGTGAACCCCAACGATGCGCTGGCCGTCATCTACACCGCGCCCACCACGGCTTCCGGCACCACCGGAACCGCCTTTACGGTGGACGTGATGGGCTACTGGCAGCAGGCTGTCTAAGGAGGACATCATGGCAAGCAAATCACAGACGGGCGGCGGCAAGTGGGCGACCCCCGATACGCAGGGGCCCAAGCCTGAGACGGCAGCGGCGAAGTCCAAGAGCACAGCCCATGTCGCAGGCGCGGGCAAGCGCGCCAACACGATGCCCCATGACTTCACGGTTGCGAGCACGCTGGCCGCGAAGAACAAGCATCACGGCAAGTAAATGACGCTGCAAAACGTGCGGTCGCTGCTGTGGCGTGGTGAGGATCTGGGCTCGCTGGGCGCCGGTACGCGCGAGCTCATCGTCACGACCCAGGTGGCAGCGGCCGCACGTCCGCAGATCTCAAGCGTCGCCTTCGTCGGCACCGTCAACATCTCGGCGTTCTTGGGCACCGCGCAGTCCACGGTCGTCTCAGGTCTCAACCGCATCATCATCAACAAGTCTCCGGACTATTGGATGACGCTGTACGCAACCATTGCCACAGGCGGAGCTGGCCAGGCCATCCAGGTGCCCATCCCGCCGCTGGGCACCTACTACGTGCCGGCCAACGTATTCAGCAGCGCGACCGTGCAGGTGGCGCAGCTGGGCATCAACAGCACCTGGCCCATCCCCGTGCCGCTGACGGGCACAGGCTCGACGCTCACCCCGGTGGCGACGTTGCAAACGGCGATGACGGCCGATGTTTTGCTGGAGCAGTAGATGAGCAAGGTCATCGTCTCACGCCTCGAGTATGCCTGCTTCGATGACGCGGCTGCTGGCTCTGCGCTGACGGCCGTGCCGCCGAGCTATCCGCCGACGCTCGACCAATACAGCACGACCACCTGCGGCAACACGGGCGCAGGCTATGGCGTCGTCAACGTCAGCAGCACGGGCGCGGCCTTTACGGCGAACGTGCCAGCCAACGCCGGCGTTGTGTTCATCGCGCCGACGACGAACACGACGATGGTCAGCCTCAGCTGCGCGACCATGACGGTCCCGAACGGTCCGACGGGTCCTGTCGCTGTGCTGTGTGGCCCGGGGCAGACCGTAAGCATTCCAACCTCGTGGCCGTCGATGCCCATCATCGTCGCCGCGTGCAACGCGACAGGTTCCGCCACGCAAACCACGGCCTTCGCAGGCCAGATGCTCTGGAGCTATTGATGGCCGACTTCACCACCGCGTTGCAGTTGGTCCTCCAGCACGAAGGCGGCTACGTTGACAACCCCAACGATACGCCGACCAACTACGGCATCACTCAGGCCGTACTCGCGGACTTCATGGGCCGCCCCGTCACTAAAGACGAGGTGCGCAACCTCTCGATGAGCACGGCGCAAAAGATTTATTTCGACAGGTACTGGAAGCGCATCGGCGCCGGCGACATCAAAGATCAGACTGTCGCAAATCACGTCATGGACATGGCGGTGTTGCGCGGCGTGGTGGCCGCCAGCAAGGCCGTGCAGACGGCCATCGGGGGCGTCAAAGTCGATGGTGTGCTGGGTCCGGTCACGGTCCAGGCGCTCAACGCCTGCGGGGCACCTGGCTTTCTCATCGCATTCATGAAGCTGTGCATCTCAGCGTTCGCCAGCATCGTCACAGCCTCACCCAACAAGCTCGAGTTCTTGCGCAACTGGTGCAACAGGGCCCTGGAGATGTCCGGCGCTGTCAACAACCTGCTGTGCGGTGCCGCCAAGCCGTGAACGGACCGGGCGCGAAGATCAAGGTCTCGACCGTCTCCATCCGCCAGCTCACGCGCCAGTCGCGCCGCAACGCCAGAGCGGGCCTCGAGGCGCCCGCGCCCGAGCCCACGCGGCCAAAGACGCGGGCCGACTGCCTAAGCCAGCTGCGCCCCTGCCCCTACGTCTCGTGCAAGTATCATCTCTATCTCGACATCACGCCCAAGGGCGCCATCAAGATCAATGGCACCGCCGGCGTAGACGAGATGTGGGAGAGCTGCGCGCTGGACGTGGCCGAGCGTGGCGGCGTCACCCTCGAGGACATCAGCGGCATCATCAGCGTGACGCGCGAGAGGGTCCGTCAGATTGAAGTGGCGGCGGTTGCAATGCTGCGCGATGTTGATCTGGCAGATCTTGGAGAGCAAGTGGAGCCGACGCAATAACGCGCAGGCTGTAGCGCGTAAATCCTATGCCATGGTGGTTCTGCACGTTGACGACGCGGCCCTCTGGCCATCGCGTGCAGACTAGAAGCATGTAGTCTGCGTGTGGGATATGGCCGCGAAAGCCGTCTGTGTGCCAAACGTGCAGTGTTTTGCCGGGCATGGCGCGACTCTGCATCACAAAGGGCGTGCGCTCGCCTGAGCTGTCCCACCGCTGCATCAATGGTCTGGTCACGTGCACAGCTTCTCCTTAAACTTGGCGCGACTCATCGTTGCTCCCCAGTTGAATCCCGGGTCGGCCTCTGCAGGTATGCCTGCCAGCGTCTCACCTAGCTGCGCGGGCTCTCCCATGCAAGTCTCCACCATGTCTGCGATGCGGTCCAAATCTTTGAGCGGAGTTTGGATAACAAGCTCGTCGTGAACCTGGGCTCGTACAGCCTGTCCTCGCCAGTCCAGCTTGGGCGAAATAGATAGGAGAGCTCGATTAATAAGGGCGGCGCCAGTGGACTGCATGTGGAAGTTGAGCGCCTGATTGTGGCCGCGTGAGTTATTGGGATAATACAGGCGACGACCGTCGATGCTGTTGGTGGTGTGTCCGTCTCGCTCGACCTGCTCTCTGATGCGCGTCTGGCCATGCTTGATCTCCGGGTGCAGCTCAAAGAATCGGCTCGCGTAGATGTTGGTCAGCTCTTCAGTGATGGCCGGGAAGATCTTCTTTAACGTCTTATAAAGCGTGGGATATCGGTCGGTTCCGCGGTCGCTCGACATCTGATAGCTGACGGCATAGCTCAGCGGCTTAGCGGCGTCCCGCGCGTCGTTGATGAGGCGTTGCAGCTCTGAGGTGGCGGGCTTAACCTGCTTGGCGTCGGCCGGCAGGCGCAGCTCTTTGAAGATGCCTATGGCGTTTTGGATGTGCGGGTCGGCGTCGGTGTCAATCCAGTGGGTCAGCTTCTGAGCGCCGTGCAAATAAGCAATCAGCCTTAGCTCGAGGCTGTTGAAGTCGCATTTGAGCAGGCAGCAGCCTTCGTCGGGCACGAAGATGTCGCGCAACGAATCAACCAGCTTCTCTTTGCCGTCGCCAAAATCGAAGCTCGGCGTCTTGCTGGGTACCTGTTGTACGTTGCCAGAGTAGGTGATACGGCTGCCGTCTGAATTCACCACGCGCAGCTTGCTGCTGCTTGTCCATCTCCCGGTCTGTGTGCCGGCGGGATTGAGGCTGAAATGGATTCGTCCATCGCGCGCGCTGAGGATGCGGTAGGTCTCGCAAAATTCCAGGAGCTTCTTATTCTTGCGCAGACCATAGAGCGCGGCGGCGGCCTGGCCAAAGAGCTCCTTGCCATGCTCTGTGGCGTAGATGATCAGCGCCTCGAGCGTAAACTGCGGCTTTTGGGTCAGCTTTGCGAATACAACTTGCGGAGCACCCTGATCGATCCAGAACCAGTCGCGGACTGCATTCGTCGCGCCGGAGCCAGCCGACCCGAGCGCTGAGGCGGGCAGCTTAGTCAGCTCTAGAAACTTCTGACGGAAGCGGGCCACCCGCTGCTCGGCGGTGACGCGGTGGCGCTCGAGCGCCGCCTGGTCGATGAGCCAGCCGAGCTCAGTCACTTTGTCCGCGACACGCATCAGCGCCATCAGATTGTGGTAACGCTCGGCGGCCCTCGGCTCTGGCGTAACGTTGGGTATCACTCGGCGTCGGGCGGCTGCGCGCTCAGATAGACCGTGCCGATGGGGATTGCTCGGTCGTCCAGGTCCAGCTCTTCGATCTCCAGGTGGCTGCGACACTCCTCGGCCATCGCCTCCGGGTGCTCGTCGTCGGTCCCTGGATAGCAGTAGGTCAGCGCCATCTGCACCGCCCGAGGAAACGTGCTGTGCGCGCTGATGACGCGGCAGTCGGCCTTGGGCTTGTGCAGGTCCTCGAGGTGCGAAAAAGAGCTCGCGCAATACATCAGCAGATAGATGACCATCTCAGTCTCCCGAGTGACGTGTGACGATGTTGGTCGTGGCGAACGGCGGAATAACCACGCTCGGGTCCTTCTCGCGCCACATCTCGCGCAGCGCTTTGTTGCACTTCATCGTGCACGCCTGGCGCTTGTTAAAATCGTCGCCCGACTCGGCGAACAGGCGCCGAAACTGACGGTCACACACCACGCAGGTTCTTTTTTTGTTACCGGGCAAGGCTTGCTCCTACATGCGGCAGCACCGCGTGCGCCAAATTCAGCGTGAAGAAGGCATCGAGGCAGTTATAGCGGCGAAGGTTCTGAGGGTCCAAAGTCCAATACTCCACATCATCCCGAGTAAGTGCCCGGTTGAGACGAGAAGGCTTGTACAGAGACTTCCACGGCGCGACAGGCAGGAACGAGGCCGCTGCGGCCTGCAGTCCATGTCGCAGCTCGGGTAATGCGATGGCGTGTGCAGCGAACGTGTCATGCAGCTTTCCTCCGACGTGCAAACGCCGGCCTTCCAAGCGGGGGATGTCCGCTGTGAAATTGTGCGCCACCTTCGGGGTGTCCGCCGCCAGCAGCGCGGTGACGGCCGCCAGCAGCTGCGCGCCCTCAGCATACTCCTCGAGCGCCGGCTCGCGCGTCTCGTTGTTGCGTGGCCAAAAGCTGTCCCAGGGCAGGCTCACCGCCTGGACGCCGTCGCTGATGCCCACGGCTGTGATGAGGTCCTCCCCGGGGTGGAACTCGAGGTCCACCGCCAGGGGGCGCCCGACCATCGCGGCCATCAGATCCAGCATCCGGGGGCCGGGCATGTGCGCCACCCGCTCGGGGTCCGGCGCCATGGTGGGGCAGCCCATGGCGCGCAGCCAGCGGGCGTTGGCCCAGCGGTGCAGCTCCTTGGTGCGCCGCGCCATAGGGTAGCCGACGATGACCTCGGTCCCCTGCCACATCCAGCGGGTCCCGCGCATGGCCTCGAGGGTGTCGGGCGGCTGCAGAGCCTGCCAGCTCTGGGTTCCACGCAGGGGCATCTGCGGGCCGCCCAGGGATGCGTCGGGGGTCGGGAGAATAAAGATGCGCTTGAAATGGCCTTTGATAAGCCAGTCAACATACGCTGCGCGTCGCTCAGCGGCCTGGCCGGTGGTGGGCTTGGCGTCGGGTGCCCACAGCGCCGCGCGCGTCACCAGCGGCCAGGCACGGCCCAGCACGTGGCGGCCAAAGCGCCACATGTCCAGCACGTGCGGCGCGCCGTCCGGCTCAGACTCATCCAGCGCCCCGTCCGTCGTCAGGGTGTAGTCCGTCACCACAGCCAGGGCCTGGCCGGGGTTCGTGACGTACATCAGCAGCCCCAGTACAGCAGAGCGGAGGGGAAGGGGGCCGAGGCAGCAGCCCCCTTAAAGCGCAGCCGGCCCCGGAGGAACTCGGTGCGGGCGGACTGCTGGGCCGAATGCCACCAGCGGGTGTCCGTTCGCGCTGGTACCAGCATGACAATGAAGGCGGCGCGCTGTGCCTCCTCACAAGCTTTGGCGACCCAGAGGGGCAGGGCTCGGCCGTAGGGCGGGTTGCACCAGACGCGCGCGCCTCCCCAGCTTTGCGCAAGGCCATCAGCGTCAGAATCAAAGAAACGACGGCAGCGTGCATTGCTGCTGGTCGCGGCAACGTCGAGGTCGAAGCGGTAGATGGCATCGAGCCGGGAGTAGAGGTCATCCGGCGTGGCCCAATCCTGCTTGGCGCTGCTGAAGTGTACGCTCACGGGCGCCTGCAGGCGGGAAGGTGGCGCTACCCTTCCCGCCTTGAATCATCTGGCAAAAGGCGCTATGCCGCCTCAGCCCTCAGTTTTGGAGAACAGGGGGACCTTGGCCGGCTGCGCGTCGTACCAGTTGGTGTACGGGTAGCGTGCATCGCGCTTGTTCGTCGCCTTGACGAGATAGAGGCTGGTCCCCTCCATCTCGTCGATGCTCTCATCCTGGCGCCCGTGCAGCCGGTCAGCATACTCGACGCAAGCTTTGCGGCGCTCAGCGTCGCGCTCGGTCCAGCCGTTGCCGGTGATGGGCTTGCCATCAAAGCCGATGAACGTGTCTTTGCCGGACGCGCTGCTCTTCTTCTCCTTGTAGCGCGCGAACTGCTCGGGCCAGGCCGCCCCAAGGATGCGCAAGAGATCATCGAAGCGCCGCTGCGTGGCCTTCTCGACGTTCTCGCGCGACAGCTTCAGGTCGCTCTGCTGCTTAGGAAGGGTCACCCACTCCCGCCGCTGGCACAGCACGCCGTCCTCGTCGTCGTGCACGTCCAGCTTCAGCTCAAGCTGGATGTCGCCGCGTGTGCTTTTGACGACCTTGGCGCCGGTGATGGTGACCTTGTAGGCCACGTCCAGCTGCAGCTCACGTGTGCGCTCCTGCGCGACGCGGAACAGGGCGATGCCGTCCTCGTCTGCAAACTGCGCATTCCAATCTTCTAAGGTCATGCTGCTCATAGAAACTCCTAAAGTAAGAGGGTCAGGCCGACTCTCCGTAGACCTTGTTAAGGATAGCTCGCAGGCTCATGTCGCCGTCAAGGCGGGCATCGAGCACAGCCTTGGCGCGACTCGCGGCCTGCCAGCGCTTGCTCGCTTGAGTCAGCGTCGCATAGGTCGCCGGCGTCTCGTTGCCCTTCATGTCCGGGCGGCCGCGCTTGGCCTCGCGCGTGAAGATGAACGAGGCGTTGTCGCGCCACAGCTCCGCGATGCCGTTGGTCAGCGCCATGGTGAACGTGCTCAACTCCCCGCCGACGCTGCGCGCCTCGCTCGAGGTCTTCGCCGTGTCGTTCGGGATGATCTGCGCCGAGCTTTTAATCTGGCAGTTGGCCACGACGGTGACGCCGCGCAGGCCAGCGAGCGCCCGGTACAGCTTGCCGCCCTCAACCTTCACCTTGCCCCAGCCGGCCACGTCCGCCGGCTGCACGAACTGCTCGATGAGGCGTGCGGGATAGGCCAAATCGATGACGATGACCTTAATCGTCCCGTCGTCGATCCTAGATTTTAGCTCAGTCAGACCTTTAACAAGGCGGGCCTGGTAGTCGGCCCAGCTCTCGCAGGCCGTCATATCCAGCACGTACGGCACCTCGAGGCCGACATCGAGCGCACCTAGGATGCCCTCGGAGTCGCCCTGGATGATCAGCGTGTCATCGCACAGGCGCGTGCCGCCGCTGATGGTGTCGCCGGCCTTGCTGCTGGCGGAGACGCTAAAGGTCGTCTTCCCAGAGCCCTTTGCGCCCATGACAACGATACGGCGATTCGATGTTTTCAAACTCTGGCTTGCGGTCTGCAGGACGGACATGGTCAGGCTCCTTAAAGTTACACTCACTGAGCAGCGCTTCTGGCAGCTCGCCATTATAATACTCTAGAAGTTTGCGGTCGTATGCGCGCGCTGCGTCAGCCGCTGTGCCAAATGTCCCCAGATAGACGGACCGGCCTTCTAGGGCAATCTTGGCCATAAACCGGGAATGCATGGGGTGCACGCCTTTATAGCCTGTCTTGTTTTTCGCGTGCGGGCGCCGGCGCATCTCACTGATGGTCACGACACGCAGGTTGTCTCGCTGATTGTTGAGCTTATTGCCGTCGATGTGCAGCACGCGCATCTTGGCGGACACGGCGCACAGCACGCGGTGCATAAACAGCGTGCCGCAGCCTTCAGCTTTGGTCATGCTGCGGATGGCGCCACCAGGAGAGTAGCACCACCGGTAGGGGTTGAGGGCCTCGAAGTCATCGTCATCCACAAGCGCCACGCGGCCCTTGCTCAGCGGAATTTCTTTCACGGGCTCATGGGTTTCAGTACCTCAGCTGCGGTTGCGGTTTAGACGAGCGCAGAGCACTCGCCGCTCAATCGATAGGGACAGATGTCGCCCTGCCAGCTCACGCACTCAGCGCGGTTAGGCCGGTCGGCCTGCACGTTCTCATGGCCTTGGCGGACCAAGCCCGCCAGGGCATCCATACTCTCCAGCCCGCACGCATAGTAGTGGGCCTGAAAGTCCTCGAGCAGCACCGAGCGGTCCTTACGGCGCGACCTCTTGTTAATGCAGTCGAAGATGATGCCGCTCACCTGAGCGTGAGGGTTCTGCTTGTTCCAGAGGCTGGTGTACCAGAGGGCCTGGACGCCCTCGAGGTAAGAGACGCCGTTGCTCGGGCCGTCCGAAGTCTTAAAATCAACTAAGAAGTGCCCGGGTGACAGGTCCAGGCCTCGGCGCTTGGCCCGCTCGCAGGCCTCGGCGTCCATGTAGACCACCATGTCCAGCGCGGCGGTGACGACAGCAGGCGCGAACGTCTCAGTGTCCACCAGCTGCACCTCGCAGCCGATGGTTCGCCCCCAGAATCCCACGCCCCACGTGCGCAGCCAGCCTTTGAAGAGGCGCACGCCCTCGGCCACCGATGGGTTCTGCCAACGCTCATTCAGATCGAGCAGGGCCATCTTGTTGTCGGGGCTGTGCGCGAGCTCCTGGAGCTTATGGAAAACGCTGCCCACAACAAAGTGATTCTTCGCGGGCGGAAGCGGCGCGCCCTCCGCCTTGAAGCGGGCCCGTCTCTCGGTATCAAGACGGGCCCGCCGGCCGCAGCGGGCGGCCACGGCATAGTACGACATGCCGGTGCCGCTGCCGCCGCCGTTGACGGCAAGGCTCAGCGCCTCCTCAGACGCCGACACGGTGCCGCCCGGCTCGCCGTCGGCGGGAACCAGGTGACCGTGCTCGTTAATGACGAGGACCTTGCCGTGCATGTGTCAGCTCACCAGCTCGGCTCGACCACATCGCCGGCGCCGACGCGGACCTTGAGAATGGTCCAGCGGATGCCGCCGGTGGGCGAGCTGGGGTGCGAGCTAGGGGTCTGGGGTGCGCCGTCTACCATGGTCTCAATATCGCTATCGGAGACTGGGGTGCCCGCCTCCAACTCATACGCTAGCTCACTCTGGGCCTTGATGGCATCGAGCGCTGCGTCAGCGGTGGCGAATAGGCCCAGGCTCCACGGCGAGGCGTCCACATCGATGACCCGGTAGGCGTAGGTCAGCTTAGGCTTGTTCTTGCTGCCCAGCTTGCGGCCACGGCGATTGGTCGGCGCGGCGAGCTTGCCCGTGGCTTTCGCAGCCTTAGCGGGCCGTCCGCCCTTCTTCGCGGCCTTGGCGGGTTTAGCGGTCTTTGCAACCTTGGCGGTCTTGGCGGTCTTCTTAGAAGCCATCGTCTTCATCCTCTGACTCCTCGGCCCACTCGGCATCCGGGGAGCGTAGTCGTTGGGCGAACATCGCCCGTGTGGCGCAGGCCAGCTGCTCGTCGGTGAGGTCTGGAATTGAAAAAACCTCCTCGACGCGCCGCTCGGCACCGCCTGCTTTAATAACTGCATTGATGTCGGAGATTCTTTCAAGCAGCACCCGCGCTTTGTCGCGCAGGCTGTCATCTGTGAGCACATCGATCTGCGGGCGCCGGGTGTCACCTACGCTGCTGAAGCGGCCCAGTGTCTGCAGCACCTGAGCGGGCGCCTGGCGCCACTCGGCGAACAGCACCCGCTGCGCCCACATAAGCCTGATGCCCTCCTGAATGCTGGACGTGGTGGCGACGACGATGGCACGCGGCGCGCGCTCAGCTTGAGCCAGGCGTGCGACGCGCTCGGCCGTGCTAGACTGACCGTCGATGAGCCATATCTGATCATCACGGAGGTCCGACAGATGGTGGACAAGGTCGCGGGCGAGCTCCCGGTGGTAGCAGAGCACGACGCAGTGGGTGATGTCCTGGGGCTGACTCTCCAGCCACGTGCGCGCCG
>JAOYND010123890.1:0-10310 GCA_025802135.1 Lagerstroemia fauriei | reverse complement strand
TATCTCTACTAAGTTTACTAAACTTTATTTGAGTCCAAGAATTGTGTATTACACCATAGAAAACTTGATCAATTCATTTACTCTAAGATGGAGTCTTATTTCATTATATCTAAGTAAAGAGAATGAAATTATACAAGAAAAATATGATATAAAGAAGTGAATTTCTAAGGAAATGCTACTAATTACCTTAAATTTGGATCCTACAAGCTTGATTGGCTTATCCCACATGAACCCTAATTTCTATGTTTTCCTTTACATTCCCGCTCTGTTTCTGTTATGTTTTTGCTCTATTTCTTTCTGTTTCTGTTCTTCTTCTTTTTTTTTCACAAGCAGAGGGAGGAAAGATATAAAAGTGGGCTAATTAACTTGGGAAAGATTTTAGGCCTATGGGCTTATAGTCTATGGGCTCCAAGACTTGTGGTCCAATGGGCTTTCTTGATTTGCCCCCACAATCAAAATTGCATAGACATTTTTAAAATTGAAAAGAAAAGAAATACGTCATTTACATTTCTCCCCCACTAATAAGAATTTCGTCCCCGAAATTATTTACCTGTTCCTGAAAAAAGATAAGGGTATTTAATCTGCATAGCAGCCTCAGGTTCCCATGTAGCTTCTTCGCTTGATTGACTTCTCCATAACAATTTTACCAACGGTATTCTCTTTGTCCGAAGAATCTTTTCCTTTCTGTCTAATATCTCAATTGGTTCTTCCTCATATGTTAAACTCTCACTTATATCCACCGGCTGACAATACAAGATATGGGAAGGATCTGGAACATACTTGTGTAACATCGACACATGAAATACATTGTGGATACGGGAGAGTTCAGGAGGTAAGGCTAATCGATATGCGACTTTCCCGATGCGCTCGAGTATCTCATATGGTCCAATGTACCTGGGACTCAGCTTCCATCTCTTACCGAATCTCATTACGCCCTTTCACGGAGATACTCTTAGGAAAACTCGATCCCTCACTTGGAATTCAAGATCCTTTCAGCGCTTATCAGCGTAATTCTTCTGTCGCACCTGAGCAGTTTGGAACCCTGCTCTAATAATCTTTATCTTCTCAGTCTACGATCTCAAGCCCTATTAGCTGTCTTTCTCCCACCTCATTCCAACAAACTGGTGTACAACATGCTCTTCCATATAAAAATTCATATGGTGCCATCCCGATACTGGACTGATACAAAGTTTGCGATATCCAAAAAATTTTACAAAGATAAAAAAAATTAATATCTATTTACTTATAATTTATCTTACTTAATTTTTTGGATAATTCTTGGCAATGGATAAGTCCATGTTCTCCCCCTGCCAAATATACATATATATATATATGTATGTGTGTGTGTGTATATGCCATTTGTCAAGCTCTCCTTGAGCTTATCCTTATCATCTTACTTTTGTGAAGTGCTTAAAAGGCAATGTCCATTCTATTTCATTTGGCGTATGAGAATAAGGAAAGGAAGAGGAGAAATAGAGAGAGGGCAGTGGGAGCTATCTTAGGAAAAAAGTTGATTTGATCATCTGCTTTTGATTTTGAGTTGAACAAGATGAGTAACATATCTCTAAATTATTTCTTTTATCATATATAGTATATGTTTTAGAACTGCATTGTCATGGCCATGTCAGTGTTACGGATCATGCATGTATTTTTAGTACTATGGAGTGGAATACGATTGAGAAAAATGAGATTGATGTAAAGCGGTGAGTCCTGTAGTGTCCCGAGCCAGTCGTTAGCTGAGCAGGGAAAGGGCTACCTGGGGCAGAGAGGCTGCTAGTGTGGAGCCTCCACTGTGGTCGGGAGCTGGAAGGGACACAGGGGCGATCTAAGTTCTGGAGGTCTCGGTGTTATTTTATTGGATATATATATATATATATGGAACCCGTGTAGGATGTGGTTATTCACTGGGTTTCAAGCTCACCACATCATTCCTTCTATTTGTTTTATAGGATATTTGGAGAGCAGTGGAGGTCGCGAGAAATCTTAGGTTTCGATTGTTACATTGAATTCTATATGATTTGTATATATGTACGTAAAATTATTATTTGTAGTTAAATCATTTGTATTTATCGGATATTTTTTACTGTATCAATTAATCGAACTCGAATTTCGGGTCGTTACATAGAAACCCTTAACTGTGAGATGAACCCCCCATCACCTAAAGTGGAGGAATACCTCTTGCCCCCGACGACTCTCTATGATGGGAGCAAGCCTCTGTCACCCTTTGGGGCACATGGATGTCTCTTTCCAAACATCTTCACGACCCATGTGGCGAAAAGAAACCCTTGCAATCTTCTGAGTTGTAGAGATGCCCATATGGCTCAAGGAGTAATCAATAGATATATTCGGCTAAGACACACTCTCTTGTACGTTTGCATAGTTTGATTCACAATCTCCATATGGTGTCTATTGCACCCTCTTGAGTTTGAGGGAATATTAGTATGTACTATGCCATTTCGTGTCTAAATTTATGAGGCATTACATGTTTTCCATTTATATTTTTGATAAGATTTTTGGATTTTTTTCTAATTTGATTCCGGTGTCCAATATATAAATTGCAGCCTTCCATTATACTTTACACATATCATCAATATAGAATTATCTTGTTAAAATATCTCATTTATCAATTGACTCAATTCTCACACTCTCAGATTTCATTCTGATTCAAATATTGGAAAGTCGATCCAGGCTATTTCCCCCAAACTTGACTTTCCTTCATGTTGTAGGCAACTAAACACAACCAATGGATATGCATCAAAGGTGGGCCCTATTAGTCATGACCCATCAAGAACCATATCTTATGTTTGAAACTTACGAGTTTGTATCCTCAAATTATCCTATATGTCATAAAGAGAGTTGGAAAGATACAAACACAAAATCTACAAACCGAATATCCTCCTTGGAGTTCATATTTTAAAACATATCAGAAAGTCGCTTGCTCCCATTCTTATTGAACGCCTTCTACATGTTGTATTCATCAGCGGGATCCCAAAAAACAAAGTTTTGATAACAATATAAGATACAAATATTAATTTTTTCTTAAAAAAGAAATAAGCATAATAATAAGAAACTAATCAATGAAAATTTTTTAAAAGGAAAACGATGTTTTAAAAGGAAAGTAAAAAAATTGGAGGTTTAAGAATTCAAAAACTTTCAGTTATACGTACAAACTCGTAAATAACTTAAAAATTAAATTTGTATCAACATTACCTTCCAATCCTCAAACCATTTACGATGATACTCTTCCGGAATTTGACTCCAACACTTATAAAAGGCTTTCAGTTGGTTACAAATTATGTTGGTTATTGCTTTAGTAGCACACTTGGATGGCTTGAATCTGTAGTTAACATATATATATAAGCAAGAAATATTTACTAACAAAAAAGTAAGAAACATATAAAAAAAATTATATTTTTAAATATAACTTACCCAAGTGGATTGTCTTGCTGCAAAAACTGTCGACCAACCTCCCGAGAAGCTTGATGAGGATCTTGAGAATAAGGTCTTGACAAATCATCTCCCACATCTTGCCCATGTTCAGGTGCATGCGTAGGGGTTCTTAGTGACTCAGAGTTTTGAACAACTACAACTGTCGGTCCTAACAAATCTTCTTCGGCAGCTTGATGTACGAATTCGAGTTGAACTCTGTCTGCATGATATGATGTGTGGGATGGTGGTTCTGGAATGTAGACGCTGTGAGAAGGTACACGTCGTGGTCGCTCGTAAATAGTTCTTCCTTCTTGACCCGTAGTTGCTCCATGTACACCCGAAAAATTCGTATTTGTGCTAGATGTATGGAAGTTGGGTATTGAAAATTGTAAATGTTGAGATAAACCAGTACTAAAGGGTTGTAAGTTTGGCCAGATGCTAATCTTGCAAAATATGATGAGGGCGAGTATAGAGTTTGAAATGGCAGCAACCAAGCACCATTCTCAGGATTTGGTGCATGACTGGGATTGCCTCCGGCGGGTTGAGCGGGTCCAGATGATGTTCGACCTCGGCTACCATTGACTTTATCTTTGTTACTAAAATTTTATGAGCGATGTGGTAGCTGAGACATCTGTAATTCACTTCATGTGTAATAATACAATAAAAGGAATAAAATGAATGTAGCAGTAAAAACAAAGTATATTGATAGGAAAAAAAAAGCATTCTTTTAGGTACCCTACTATGTGAAGGAAATGTTTAGATGGACAATCTTGATGAAGAAGAACGATGGAATAGCAAGAGAAACTGATTCACTAATGGTCGTTAAGCATAGTTCGAGTTGGACGAGTTGAGAAAATGGAGAGCAGATGGGAAAGAAGAGAAGAAAATATGGGAAGATATCAGGTGAATTGATGGAGATCTCGTAAACATAGGATAATTAAGGAAGTCAATTGGCAAAATCTTCAAAATACAGCTACAAAGATTTAGTCGGTTTTCAAGATTCATTATGGCAAGATTTTCTGACCATTTACAGGCCAACTTCCAGCCATATACCTTAATTAACAGAATTTAAATATGCAAGTAACGTTAATACTATGCATTTCCAATCAATAGCAAAATGGGGAAAAGGAAACTAGCTGCAAAGATTTAGTTGCTTTCCAAGAATAATTATGGCAGAATTTTTTGACCATTTACAGGCCAACTTCCAACCATATACTTTAATTAAAAGAATTTAAATATGCAAGTAACGTTAATTGCTATGCATTTCCAATCAATAGTAGAATGGGGAAAAGAAAATGACAGAACAAATTCTAGGGAAATAAAGGAAGAATAAGGGAAGTTACACTACAAGAAATTAGCTTTTTAGTGAGGAATAATTGTGATTAGAATGAAGATGGCCACTAAAAATTATAATTAGGGAAATTAGTTGGCAAAATCTTCGAAATATAGCTGCAAAGACTTAGTCGGTTTTCAAAATTAATTATGGCCAAATTTTCTAACCATTTAAGGCCAACTTCTAGCCATATACCTTGATTAACAGAATTTAAATTTGCAAGTAACGTTAATTGCTATGCATTTCCAACTTCTCACTAAATCATGCTAAATAAGAAGTGGAATAAAATTGAGATTATTTACCTATCCAAGAAAAAGATTTTGGTCACTATATAATCAAGTGACTATATTTACATATTTGTGACTATTAATTTGGTAACTGAAAAACCTATTTTCTTATAGTATATGAGAAAATCTCGGAAGAGTCCAAATTAACGTATAATACAAATATAATGAAATATATAAATTTCATTCAGAGTCATCTAATACATTATTTGGTTCATCGTCATTGTCACTTAGATGGAAATCTCTCGGGATATCCTCTTCACTACCTCCATCCACACCTTGATTCGCTAGTTGCATGTTTACTTGCTCTAGTGGATGATTTTTGTCATTTAACGGCACTTCAATTTCATCCATGGGTATTGAATGAATACTGGATGGAATATCATTTTGATATGCAACCTCAAGTGAATCTACGATTTCAACTCGTTCGCTGGCTTTTGTCTTGATAACTGCCCACCAAACCACTTTGCTTTTCACAGTACTTGGATATGGCACAAAGTATACCTGTCGACATTGTCGTGCTATGATAAATGATTCATATTTTTTATACCTTCTTGATGTCGAACTTCCATAATATTGCACTCAGGGTGAACTGTTCTGGTACCCCGTCCTGGAGATGGATCAAATCATTCACATCGAAATAATACAATTGTGTTGCGAAAGGATCCAGAGTATTGCAGTTCCACAACTTCTTACAAGATCCCATCAGTTTCAGTTGACGAAACCCACTTCCATAGCTTGATGTCTTCTTGCCAATCCTCCATGTATATGTCTGAAATTTGTAGCCATTTATGAAATATTTATGCCACGTCCTTACCTCCATGTTTGGACCCAATGCCAATTCATGTAGAGTAGGATCTGTGATTTGATTTCATTGGGTCAAGTATCTAAAAGAAAAACAAGTGCTAAACATTAGTATTTTTTTTTCAAAATTAGTAATAATAGCAGGAAAATCCATTAAATTTTAAACAATATAACAATAAAAAATTGAATAATTAAATATCGTTATACATACATATTTGGTAAACCACTTTGTGAAATGATGTTCAACGAAGTAACTGATCTCAGTCGAGGGAATGTTGTTAGATGCAATGAAACATCTATAAGTATAGCATATGCCATAAGTGTCATCTCTTGAATCAATGGGGACATTTAAAATGAGATAATAAGAAAAACCAAGTAAACTTACTCGATGAATGGTTTCACCTCTTGACAGTTGATCAACACATGTGGTGTTGTCGACCTTAACTCGTCATCATCTAGATACCTGGTCTTACATGCTCTAGAGGCACGACCTGGGAGATTGAAAATCGTAATTGATGTGTGAACGGAAAGACGCAACCCACCATCATCATTTCGATGCACCCTTGTTCGACTGGCAAGCACATTGGACTTAAAGTAATGTGAACAAAAGTTAATTGTCTCTCTGCATAAATATGCTTTGCAAATGGATCCTTCAACTTGTGCTTTTTGCTTCACCATTTTCTTCAATTTACCAAGATATCTGCAAAATATTTCATTTTTCATTAAGGTCACCGCACCTAATAACAATATAGAAAATAATATGTTAAAAATTGAATGATTAAAAGTCAACACCTTTCGAATGGGTACATCCACCTGTACTGAACTGGGCCCCCATTTCGAGCTTCTTCTATCAAATGAATCGGTAAATGCTCCATAACATCGAAGAAGGCCAGAGGAAATATTCTCTCAAGTTTGCACAAAATTATTGGGATATTTTTCTCCATCCTATCCAAGCCATCATGTTTCAATTTAGCAGAACACAAATCCTTAAAGAATTTACTCAGCTCTGCTAATGGTTTCCAAATATGATCTGGTAATTCCTTAAAAGCAATCTGTAACAAATGTTCCATGAAAATATGACAATCATAACTTTTCCATGAATAAATTTTCCCATGTGATGTGTCCACACTTTTGGCAAGATTGGAAGAATATCCATCTGGCATCCGAAGCTTGCTCACCCACTCGCAGATGATTCGTCTTTGGTCAAGTGTCAAAGCCTTTGGTTTCAAGAATTGTCCGCTAGCTCTCTTAATAAAGTGGAGCTCTGGACGCCTATAGTACTCCTACAAATCCAGATGAGCCTTCACATTATCCTTTGTTTTCTCCTTGATATCCATTACAGTGTTGAATATGTTGTCAAAAAAGTTCTTCTCAATGTGCATGACATCCAAGTTGTGTTGAATTAAATTCTTCCAATATGGCAATTCCCAGAATATACATTGTTTCTTCCCATTATGCTGAATGTCATATCCTTGAATCCTGCGGATACCACCTTCTTCAACAACCTTCAAGAGATTAGATACCATGGAGTAAACCTCTTCCGATGTAAACTTATGAGGTGGAGGTGATCGTTCCATCTGTTGGATAAAGAAACTACGTGAATTGGACCTGTAAGGATGCGAGGATCAAGGAACTGTCTATGGCATTCAAACCAACTAATTTTCCCACTATGTATAGCTTAAATGCCTTGCCATTTGACATGCAATGAGGAATGAGGATAAGCTAATCGACCAAAAGTCATCCAACCGGATAACATACCATAAGCTAGGAAATCATTGATTGTCCACATCACTGCCCGCTCTCATCAGAAATGTTTGATTGGTTGATACATCAAAAGTATACTCCCCAACTTCCCATTATAACTTTAGCTCTTCAAACAATGGTTGCAGGTACACATCTATATTACTCTTAGGATTTTCAGGCCAGGATATGATACATGTCAAGAACATATATGGCGATGTTTTGCACATCTCTGGGGTAGATTGTATGGTGTAACGATGATAGGCAAACTTTAGTATGGGGCACCAGATAGGTTGAAAGGAGAGAATCCATTAGCACACAGTCCAAGTCTGACATTAGGAGGTTTTGCTGCGAAATCAGGATACCTGTAATTAAATTCCTTCTACGCATTCCCATCTGAAGGATGACACATAACATCATCTGTTCAGTGATCGTCGTGGTGCCACCTCACATGTGCTGCTGAACTCATTGATGCCTAAAGCCCCTTCAACCTAGGAATCAGATGCATATAATGCATTTTCTTCATTGCAACTTCCTTAGCATTACTCCTTCATTGTGTAAGCGCCTAATATCGATCAGCACCACAAAATTTATAGTTATGCCTGAATAGATCATCCTTAAAATATAACATGCAACCATTTGGACAACAATCTATCTTCATACTAGTAAGTCCAAGTTTTGACACAAGTTTCCATGCTTCATAATAATTCTTTGGAATACTATGTCCCATCAGTGCACTCTTGGACATGAGAAGTAACATCTGATCCACTACATCTTGTGGAATGTTTCAATTGGACTTGATGCTCATCTGTCTAACTACAATAGAAAGAGGGAAGTGCTCTGTACATCCTGGCCATAATAGCTTCTGACATACTTTTAACAAGCCATAAAATTTTTGCGTTTCATCATCCGATTCCTGTTCAACATTTATATCGTCCAATTCATTATCCTCATTCACATCATATGCATCATCATTCCCTTGAAATGCAGCCTCTTCAGCTTGAGACATGTCCATGAATTCTTGGATTGTTGCATTATTAACCTTGTGTCCGTATGCATGTCGTGGATCCTCATACCCTAGTGTAGTATTGCTGGAGGAGCCGCATTGAAAAGTTTGATTAGATATCCCTGTATGTGGTTTTTCCTCTCCATGGTCAGTCCAGTACCAATAATTAGGTTTAAAATCACGCCTATATAAATGATCTCTCACTCCATCGGGACATCTAATCATCCCCTCATTCAAATATTGTGGCTGATCACAAGCATGTTTTAAGAACATTGTAACACCATCTAAGAACTCTGGTCTAATGCCCCTACGGTTAAGATAGTTTCTATGATACATCCAAGATATATGTGAAGGATTGTCCATCTGCATTTAATGATATGCAATAATTTCTTGAAACAGGCTACAATATCATCAAATTTAAGGAATGACATATAACGAAATAATAATATAATGCACTAGAACTGATACCGTATGAGACAAAATTAATTAATTAAAAATATTCTATAAAATAACTTATTATCATATTTATAAAAATATAAATATAAAGATGATAAAAATATAAATATAATATACATCTTCATATTTATACACATTTATTATTATTTAATAACTTTAGTAAATAAGTGGTTCTTCGTTCTTTACATTTGTTCATTAAATGTAATGTATATTACCTCTAAATAAATTTATGAACGAATATTCTATAAAAATAATATAATTATAATTAATAATAAAATTAATACATTAGTACCAATATTGTACAATAAATAAATGCAACATAATATTTATGTCTATACAGAGTATTTACATCTTTTTATTAATCCATTTACTTAAGAGTTTCTTCTTCTTAATAAATACAAAAGTTTTCCAACTCATCTATTTCTTTATTATGATATAAATATAAATGACCTCTGGTGATGATGATGTTAGCCGGATTCTTTGTCGATTGAATGGTAGGATGGAAACAACCCTTGCGGGGTGAAAATCTTGCATAGATTTGTAATGTGTTGAATGCCTGAAGAAAATCTCTCAAAATTTCTTATCTGAGTTACGAGATATATCATGTACTGGACAACTGAAGTTGAAGCGAGTGGTATATATAAGTAAATTTTCGTCCATTTTCAGAGAAATTAACATGGTCTAAACATCCTTGAAAATTAGTGAGTTTCAGAAGCTGAAAAAAGACTGTTGGAACTCTGAACATATTAAATAAAAACTTTTGACACGGACAGAACTCTACTTATCCAACTCATTAATTGTAATTCCAAGCAGTTTCCGTCTAATTTCATTAGCTGATTGGCCAGAAAATGAAAAAAAAAATAGAGAATGTAGTTACCGGCCATAAATTGGACGGCCATTGGACGAAGGAAAAGCAAACTATTTTCGACCAAAGCTGGTGGACAGAAAGTAGAAGATAAGTGGACGATAAATTTATCGGCCAAAAGTTCAACGGAAATTCAACGACAAAAGGGTGTCCAGTTTCAGGCTAACATGGATGGCCTGTAATTTTTAGCCGGTAATAATAAGTATTCTTGTAGTGTTTGTTCAGTGTTGTTAAAAGCGCTCACCCATGCGCCAAAATTAGGGCACGCACTTTTGCGCTTTTCTGAGGCCCAGTCGTGCACTTTTTACACTTGTACGACATGCCTAATCCCATTTGTGTTGTGCTGATCATTTTGTGCTTTTGGGTTATCCCATCGACCAATTAATAAATTTA
>JAOYND010123679.1:0-10311 GCA_025802135.1 Lagerstroemia fauriei | reverse complement strand
ACTTTGTGTTCTAAGTTCGTGCTTGATAGGCTTTGGTCCTCGTGGGAACGATACCCGCTCACCGGGTTTACTACTTGAGATCCGTCCTCTTGCGGGCTGGATAGCAAACAAGGCGCATTGGATTCTAGTGTAGATAAGATTGCATGCAAGTATACGTTTCGCTAACAAGTAATATAGAGTGAGTAGAGTATCATTCTCACGAGAAGTCTTTCCACTACTAAGTACTAAAAATGACACAATTAATTCCAAACCAAGTCAATAGAATAGAAGTGGGAAGAAAGTAAATAAACAAATAGAAAACAAGTAAACAAAACTCAATCGATCAAAACACAGCTAGGATTCACATCTTCCCTTCATCTAGTTTTAAGTTAAGTCTTTCTTTCATGCATTAACTTCAGCATGTTACTAAACCTAGAGTTCTAGGATTTCTCCAATACCTCGCCCTTACTCACCTCTCGATGACGTAAGAATGTACCTAAGCGGATGACACTAACCCATTCTATTTCTAGGTAATTAGTGTTGAAAGGCATATTCTAACCAACCCTAATTTGCTATCTAGGGTTTTTACCATCTCTCAATGCATTCACATGAATAATTCAATCTCTCAACGTGAATTAACATAGAATATGTAATCTATAGTATGATTTCAATTCCTTCTCTCGAGACTCCTCATGCCAAGATCATTCTAATGGGTGATCAAGACAAAATATAGCATAGAGTACGAGACATGCATAAATAATACCAAGGAGGCGTACCTAAATAGAATCATACACATGATAAAATGAGGGTTTACTTCATAATGAAAATATAAGATACAAGAGAAAAAAGATAGAATAACATCTTGAAAACAAAGAAAGAGAAATGATAGAGATAACTCAAGATCGTGAAGAAGGTGAATCTCTCAATTGCAGCCCCAACAAGCATTAAGCACGTCATTCTCTTCTTTCTTCAAGTTACTGTTGTTGCTTACTCTTGAAAACACTCAAAATATGCTGAAGACTGATGTTAAAAGTTGTTTTCCATGTTGTTGAAGTGGTGTCGTTAAATTGTGTTGGAATTGTAATCTATCGGAATATTTTATGCCCTCAACTTGTCCTCTGATGTACAACCCAATATTCTGAATCTTTTACTAGTTTCCTCTTCTTTATCAAGGCTTAAATTATAGGAATATATGTTTGAATACTTTTGAAAGCTTGCCTAAGTCATTGGAACCAAGAAGATGCAGTTTCCTATTTTGAAACGTGATTTGAAAGCGTGTTCATTAGTGGATCGCAGTTCGTGATTGCGGTCTCCCTGTTTCTACACGTAGTTTCCTTTCATTTGTCATAACTTTCTAATTTTAATTCCGATTTGCAATCCGTTTGACGCGTTAGAATTCTAACTTGATAATATATTTATTGATATTATTTGATATAGTCTCATGTAGAGAATATGAGAAATCTCCTTTTAAAATTAGTACATCCATTGTCACATTCTTGATCAAGTTATTTCTTACTTTTTGTTGCACATCTTCTTTCCTCTTTGGACTTTGTGCAATCTTCTACAATTTTCCTATGTATAAATCAACTCACAATAGTATCCAATTCTAAAAAAAATAAAACAGTTGAAATTTGCATAAATCACAATTAAATTATCTAAATGATAAGTGCAAGCAAAACCCCTTAATGCATGGAAAGTGACCTAAAATCCATAAATCTAAGTCATAAATTGATAAATAAATCATGCGAAACACAATATTAACATCCACCTACATACAACCCCTGCCATGGTAATGAAAGCTTGACTGTTCTCACCAATGGCTTGCCGGGATATTAACTGCCAATTTATCATTTGATTTTATTCTCTTTCTTAAGGAAAAATTACGTGTCGGTCCTTGAACGGCTCTTTTTTTTTCCTTTTATAGAAGACAACCTTAATCAATGCAAACATATAAATACTTATCAAATAGAGTTCTTTTTTTAGAATTATCAAATAAAGTTGCTTATATTGTAATATAAAAACTACATACCTTACCCATTTCTGGATTTACATGTCTTGGCTCTGAACGATAAATTTCCTCTATTCCATCTTCCACCTCGAATCCAACAAGTTTCACAACGTTGCTTGTTGAAACTATTGTTATATCTGAAACACAATTATATTTGTAATCATCTTATGAGAGAATGGTTGGTTATTAGTCAGAGATAGTTGACGTTTTTTTTAGAGCAAAGAAGATTGAAATGGACTATAATTAATGGTGCATGCTTGTTCAGTCGGACACTGGAATCGATGGAGTAATTGAACTAGGTTCATAAAAATCAATGGCTTACATACTTGTGAAGCTAGTGTTTGGTAGGTTTCTGGAGAATAGCACCAGGCCACCGCCCAAAGGAATGACGAACACTTCCTATTTAGCACAGAAAAATAACAGTATCCAATGGTATATGAAAATTGTAATAAAATTTATTGGTAATAAATATTTTGGAGAAATATTTGGGAGACGCGAGTATTTAATTTTTAAAGTTGTTTTGTGGGAGGTAGTAGCGGAAGAAGTTGAAGATGGGGTAATTTTGTGCTTATCAAGAAACACGGACATCTTCCACCAAAGAAAAATGGATATTATAATT
This sequence comes from Lagerstroemia fauriei, assembly GCA_025802135.1. NCBI lineage: Eukaryota > Viridiplantae > Streptophyta > Magnoliopsida > Myrtales > Lythraceae > Lagerstroemia > Lagerstroemia fauriei. The sequence continues at coordinate 7,705 of JAOYND010123679.1, read as the reverse complement.
TCCATATGTAAATATGGCAATCATTTAATTTTAATTGAATTTGTTATATTTTCAATTAAATACATAATGAGCCTCTCAAGTTGCCCAAATCAAATTGCGCGGATTGAAACTTCTATATTGCTCGGAAACACATCACCGTGCGTGAGAACAAATTATTAAGAAAATCAAATACATGGTTGCTATAAGAAAAATTGTTTTTACATTTATTAGTAATATAGCAAATGGATGTTAATATTAGAGATATTGTTTTCGTTTAATAAGAAATAAAATATTTAGAAATAAAGTCGTATCAGACAGATACATTAGTTGTTATCTTTAGGATTTGAGAGTATCTTCTTGATATTGTTTTGATATTTTCAATTGATATGTTTCATTATTAAGTTGATTTCCTTTGCTTATAAATAGACGTTTACTTTCTGTAATTCAGTGAGTTGCTCGGTATAATAAAATTTGTGGTTTGGCCCATGGCCACCACGTTTATCTTCTTTCGGTATTTCTATCATCCTACTTTCATGTTATATTTAAATTTCTTAATGGTATCAGAATAGGTCGATCGGAGCAAGTCCTTTGCCATCATCAACTAAAGTCGGCATTTTCAAATTACGTGCATAGATCATGTGTTATGCTGCCGTGGAAAAGAAAAGAAATTGGAGAGTTTTGGGGAGTAAAAGAAGCTACTTTTGTTTGTTGCCGTGCAGACCACCGATGGAGAATGACTCGACGGATCAAACTGAAGAGATCATGAAATTTAATTTGTCATCGCAAGATGAACATTTCGTGGCAACTCCATGTTCATCTTGAGGGAGAGTATTAGAGATATTGATTGCGTTTAATAGGAAATAAAATATTTAGAAACAAAGTTGTATCAGTCAGATACATTAGTTGATATCTTTAAGATTTGCGAGTATCTTTTTTATATTGTTTTAATATTTTCAGTTGATATGTTTCATTAATGAATCGATTTGCTTTGTTTATAAATAGACGCTTACTTTCTGTAATTTAGTGAGTTGCTCGGTATAATAAAATTCATGGTTTGATCTATGGCCACTACATTTATCTTCTTTCGGTATATTTATCCTCCTACTTTCATATTATATTTAAATTTCTTCACTTATTTGATAATTTGTACCTCAAGAACCTTGAAAATGTAGCTAATTCATATCAGTTTTCATGCACCAATAAACTTCATGAAAGTGTAAAAAAAATACAAAATGTTGTAAACATGTAGGTCTATAGATATTTTAGCAGCATCCAAATTGAATTGTTTCATGATGACAAATCATTAGATAAAAAATTCAAAAGGATAGTCGAGATAACATGTCACTAGATTGAAAAGTCAAACATATAAAGAATGGAAAACTGAGATATGCACCTTGGAGGACCAGGAATCATATTCAGTTACAATAATTTTTCTCAAATTGAATGACTCATCATCATCAGTATCCACTGACTTGAAACCATGCCCAATCTACTCATTTTCTCGTATAAGTTCATTTGTCACAACAATGCTATTTTCATATACCTATTCTGCTAGACAGACCATTATGTATGGTGCATCCATCTTGAGTTGACGTGAGATATTTATCGTGAAACAACCATATTGATTTTCCTTATATCTCCCACCTTGATTATACATGTCCCACAATTGATACTTGAACAAAACAACTTCATTGCCTCCATTATACGTGAGTTGAATAATGTCAAGTAGAACACAAAAACATTCTCTTGAACCAGTTGATTCATCTTCCTCCACCACTACTCCACTATTTTGTGTTTTCATTCGTTGACTTTCTTCATAACTCTTGGGATAGAATCTGAATCCATTTATCACATAGCCAGTGTTTTATTTGGTCCTTATGCTAAGGAGACGTTTGGTTTAAGTATTATTAGATTGCAGGGTAAAATTAGATTACATATGTTATTGTTTTACAAGGAAAGTAGGTTGTGTATGAAATTATTGTGTTTGATAAATATTAAAGATTGTTGAGAAAGTAGATAAAATATAATATTATAATCATGAAAATGTTGCGATAAAATAGATAACCAAAAAAGCACACAAGTATACGTATCGCTTCAAGTAATAAAGTGATGAATATCGAGATCGTTCCCACTGAGGACCGTGTCAAATTCCACTAAACAATAATCTAAACAATTAATTCTAAGTTAGGCAAGTCGTAAATTGAGAATGCAATCAAAATGTAAATTAGCAAATAAACAGAAATAGGAAAGGAAATAATAAAGTCAATTGATATTTATGAACCTAGGGCTCACAACTTCCCTCAATCCTATTCCTAATCCCAAATTGACGCTCTACATGTAATTGATTGCTTAGTTATTATCCTAGGGTTTTTTTATCTCCTTACCTACCTCTCGGCTTAATAAGAACGTACTTCTAGGACGAAGTTAATCACTCTATCTCTAGGCAATCAATATTAAGAAGCCTAATAAGCACAAACCCTATTTTGGATACCTATGGTGATAGGCTAATCTCTCGATGATTCTCACAAATAATCCCGACTTCTCGGCGTGAATTATTCTAAGTTATACTATCTCTGGCATGATTACGACTTCGTCTCTCGAGTTCATCGAATCTCCTAATCAATCTAATAGGTGATCAGGCCACTAAAAGGTATAAAGAACAAGAATAGCATAAATAAGTGCAATCAATTAACATGCAAAGAGAGAATTGAAATTAAGAAATCGGAAAGAGTTTATTTGCTCACCCTAGGTAACTAGGGTTAGTTCATAATGAAATTAAAAAGAAACACCAAAAATAGATTTGGATACCTCATGACTAAGGAAAGAAAAGAGGAAAGGAAGAGAAAACTCTTGGATGATTCGAAGCTGATCTCTCGATCCAGAAGTCTTCTTGAAGCACGTCGATCCTCTTCTTAACTTGAAGCCGTGAATGACCCGATCTCTCTTGGCAGCAAAAAGATGTGTAAAAACTTATATGAAAAGGGTCCCCCTTAGTCTGCTGCTAGGTCTAGAATTTATAAGGATAGAGAATAGAATATTACATCTTGCCTCAAATATTTTTCAAATATCTCTATCTTAATAATATTCTAAAAAAATATTGTATTTTTCATGGTGTGAGTCAAGTGAAATCTGCTCTTTTGGTATCCCAATATCTCAGAATATCTTCCATATTGAGCTTTGTGATCTTCAGGAAACCCAATATTCCGCGAATATCACGGACTGTTATGTGCCAGCGAGGGGTCGCGACTCACAACTCTGTGTTGCTCTCGGCTTCGGGGAGTTGCGACCCTCCCCTGATACTCTATTTTCCAGCTTTTGTTCAACTTAGTTCCATGGGTCAGGATCCAGCTTCTTATCCCGGTTGGTCCTTCATTATATACGTACACCAATAAAATGCCCGGAAGTACCAATATTCTTGGAAGAAAATTTGAGTTAATTAATCATGACTTGATTTCACTCAACTAAGGAAAAACAGCTAATCATGCATTAAAAACTCATAAAACTTGAACAACCCACTTGAATCTAAGCCTTAAAATATATTCAAATAAGCATATTCATATAATTAACATTCACCCATTTTCTCCAAATTTCATTCCATCCCATGGAGGAAGAATGATGATTCCATTGCCTATCTTTTTAAGCTAACATTATAAATTCCAATCTTATCCTTTTTTTTAGTCAAATTATTAAATTATCAATATTAATTAATCAATATTATATTAATATACTTTTAATTAATGAATAAATATGATCTTTGCTCCAACCCATCCCATTTTATAATATTATATTATATAATTATATTATTTAAAATAATTAAAAGAATGAGACTCATCCTTTTTTAGCTGGATTTATAAAAAATTAATTAATATTTCTAAAAAATAAAAGAGTAAAAGAGTAATTGTATTGTTTTAGAATAAAAAATTAATATTTCTAGTGTGTACATGCCAGCTTAAAATTGTCAATGTCAACGTTAAAATTTGATACATAATACTGATATCTACATGTCAATGCTACATCAGCTTAAAGTAATGGCAGGTAAAGGAAATGACTTGATCTTGTAATGGTGGCAATATATAGGACTTAATTTACCATTTTAAAATATTTATGACTCACTTATAAAAACACTAAACATATATGATTCCAGATATCTCTCTTTTTTTACTAAATTTGGTGGAATCATTCTCTCAAAAAAAATCAAGAATTGCTCATTCAACCATTTCTTTCAACCACATTTCATCACATTCTTTGGATTAACCATAAAAGGGCCAACTCTCTATGCATACAGTAGCATCTATATTTATATTACTTTTATGCAACTACATGGTAGTTTTAGTCTCCTTTTCCATTTTCCAAACTACCCTCTGTTCTGATTTACACATACTACATTTCTAAGCTATTTACTATTAATCCAAGTATTTTAGAGAAGTTACTTCCCTTATTTCATCCATTCCATCCATATTTTTTCTACATGCGGTTTTATTCCCTCTCCATCAAACATCTTCAGTCTTCACAATCAACAATCACGCTAATTAATTATATGATTAATAATCTCATACGAAGTATGGGTGGTTAGCCTGGTAATATTTTATGGGAGGAGGGTGAGTAGTTGGTCGCACTTGTGAACTTCCTAAAGTGCCAATAGCCAAATATATTTTAACTAATAAAAACTTGTTGAATGGGTTGAAGTTATAAAATCACTTTTAAAATTACAACTATTAATTAAAGTTATGACTACTCTCCAATTTTCTTTTTCTAATTATCTACTTTATATTTATTTGTTTATCTGTGGTACATTCTATAAAATTAATGATATTATATAAAATATTATTTTCAAATAAAAATAATATGATTATGTAATCTTCTATATAATTAATAATTACGTACATAATAGTGCCGGCCCTAGTTTTATTTTATTAAACTCATTCTATTTCTTTTCATTTCATTGTTTTAGGAGAGTGGTAGTCTCCTAGGAACATTTATTATCGATGTCCCCGGAGCATGCTTACTTTTTATGCATATCCGGAGATTGTACTTGTCTTGTTTTCTGTTTCCCAAAGAAGGCAATGGATTTGTGCCTTACAAGGAGAAGATATTGGGAATGTGAGACATATCCACCCTAGATGTGGAAATCTAATAACAATGTGCCACGTGTCATCATTGTCCTAGACTTTAAACTAATGCAAAATGGTGATGTACAGAATACGTGCCGCGGCCTAGTTTTATTTTATTAAACTCATTCTATTTCTTTTCATTTCATTGTTTTAGGAGAGTAGTAGTTTCCTAGGAACATTTATTATCGATGTCCCTGAAACATGCTTATTTTTTATGCATATCCGGAGATTGTACTTGTCTTATTTTTTGTTTCCCAAAGAAGGCAGTGGATTTGTGCCTTACAAGGAGAAGATATTGGGAATGTGATACATATCCACCGTAGATGTGGAATCTAATCACAATACGCCACGTGTCATCATTGTCCTAGAATTTAAACTAATGCAAAACAGTGATGGATTGAGAGTACTCAACAGAGATGTGCTAACATAACGGAAAAGTAAATAAGACACAGTCCCCTTCTTCATTTTTTCCCCATTCGAGCAGAAAATCAGTAGCTCTCTCTAACTGTCTCATTTCGCTCAATCGCTCACTAGTGGATATCCGCAATCAGGTGAGTTTCAATCAATCTTTTGTTCCTTTCTTCAAATTGTGCTCGCTATTCGCTCAATCATCTCATCTTCCAGAAGCTCCTCTTTCTCCTTCTCTAATGAATGATCGTAATCGGAACCTAGGGTTCTAGCAGTTCGACTTTATTGCATTGAATCTCCCGTTCTTATGTCTATTTCATTGAATCAGTTGTTCTTCTTTTCAATTTTCCGCAATAGTGGAACTTATGGTTTATTGAATGTAGTAGAATATAACAATTATTGATTGCCCAAATTGTTCTTCAATGTACCAGATATTGTTCTTCAATGTTCTTCAGTATTCTTTCGTATTGAAGATTGTTGATTGCTGCCAAAAATCAGTTCACAATATAGAGAATGCTCTAGTTTATTGTCCATGAAATCTGTTCAAAATTTTAGAATTTTTTGGATAATTCAATCAGATTGAAGAGTACTGCTAAAAATAAGATCACGATATGGAGATTGCTCTATTTTATTGTCAGTAAGATCTGTTCGAAAAATCAAAATTTTTTGGATAATTCAATCATATTGAAGGCTAAAAATCAGATTATTTTTCTTCAACGTTCTTCAGTATTCTTTGGTATTGAAGATTGTTGATTGCTGATTGCTACTAAAAATCAGATCACTATATGGAGATTACTCTAGTTTATTGTTTGTGAAATCTGTTCAAAAAATCATATTATTTTTGATAATTCAGTCAGATTGAAGATTGCTGCTAAAAATAAGATCACAATAAGGAGGTTGCGGAGGTTGCTCTATTTTATTGTCAGTAAGATCTGCTCGAAAAAATAAATTTTTTGAATGATTCAGTCAGATTGAAGGGTAAAAATCATATTGTTTTTCTACATATGTACTTGTTTTCTCTATTAAAGTGATAGTATGGCAAGAAAAAGTGCAGAATAAAAAATCGAGGAGTTTTCTATAACATCCAAATTGGGTGAAACTGAAAGTCAAAGAGCATGTCTTCATGAAGTAAAAGCTCGCCTACTAATATCATGGAGTCCAAGGAATCCCATACAAGACTTTGGCCTTATAAATTTCGAAAGGTATATAATTATATTAAATTTACAGTCATTTGGTATTATTTAGGAACTTTATTTTACCAATTGTTAATTCACTTAATAATACAGGATGATGATTGCGGATATTTTGATTAGTATGATGCGGAGATTTCTGAGCACACAAAGGAAGTGTTGAGGTCATTGATAGGTGAAAGAAATGTTTTGCACGAGAAAGTCAAGCTGCTTGAGGAGAAGAATGAGGTTCTTGATCAAAATAATATGGTTCTGCAATGCTTGAACAAGAACTTCGGTGGGAAGTAGAAGATTTGAGAGGCAAACTACAATGTTTTCAAAAGGGTGAAAAGCGATCCTTAAAAATGAAGTGTGTAATAAGGATATGTTTCTTGTTTAGTTCAAGAGTTTTAGGTAATATCTTTTATGTGAGGTTTTATGTTGTTAACATAAGTTACAAACTTAAATATCTCCTGTGATTGGATTCTATGTATCCTAAGTTTATTGTTGAATTATATATATCAATTGGAGGTAGAGAATGAAAGTTATTATGTAGAATGATAATTTGCTCTCTATACTGTATCAATTAATGTTGTATTTTGATTAATAAAAGTTTGTCATGAGCAACTGATACCATTTTCCAATTTCATGAAGTAATATTACGTACATGAATCATCATGCTCAATGTCCGATAGCAGCAAATGAATTTATGCAAACAAGATTTCAACAAAAAGAGAATAAACATAACCAAATAAACACCACAACTCATGAATAAGAGCAATCCTCATCTCCTTAAAGATATAACGAGAACCGAGTGCACTCAAAACATCAACTTTAGGAGCCAAGCTCCAAACCAGTGCTCTTGTGCCGACTGATTCTCGTTAACTCCACCTTGAATATTACTGATTGAATCGAACGATTCCAGAAAAATTAAACATAATGAATATTCAAATATTTAGGAGCCAATCTCTCATGCAAAATAAAGAGTAATCATATTAGCATGTAAAATACCTAAGTTAATAATGTTGTAAATGGAAT
>JAOYND010123463.1:0-10312 GCA_025802135.1 Lagerstroemia fauriei | reverse complement strand
CCGTCCGGTGGATTAGTCGGGAATCGTTGTCGCTCCGGCGGCCGGCCTGGACACCATCGATATCAAAAAAAAAAAAACTAACTAATTGACCGATACGTTCATACTATCAAAATATTATATTTCCTAAATAACCTTAAAATATCTCTAACAACCACCGTCTTTGGAGTTTAGTGGTAACTCGAACATCGGATCTTAGAGAGATGACGAGCCACTTCAACCAACCCACATATTTCTTTCTCCCCGATGATGGTGACTTGACTTTAATATGTGCACGTGCCACTGATGGATAGTTTTTACATCATGGGCCAAATTGGAATGGACCCACGTGGGATTATATCTTTAAAAACCTGAATTGGGTCCATTTTTGGACGCTCTGTAATTGGTCCATAGGGTCCAACGAGGTTGGGGTCCCGACAAGTCCACTCCAGCTCATCTCAGCCACAAGCATCGTACGGCCATCCGATCTAGGCCGTACTGGGCCCCATATTTGGGCCCACAATCGTCAACGGCCGACGAATCTCTGGCCCAATGCACGAGCTTCCCCTCCCTTTCATTTCCGAGCCTTTTTCCTTGATAAGGAATTAATCGATGCCGACATTTCCCAGTACACTTCTAGCAAATGTCGAAAAACGATCTTCCCCGGACAACTTTCTAGCTTTACGACCGGTCATCAATCGGCTCGGCTATGAATAACTATATCCGGCATGACGTCTGTTCGTCAGAATTACCCGATCGTTTTACATCTTTCGAAGATCAAATGTGCATTGTATAGAAATTCATTGCTTTGTCAAAGGTATGGCTTGCTGGGAAGTGGGCAGTATGATTAGATTGCGGATGAATGTAAAAAAATTAGGACAGCATGAAGCGGGAAAATTCTAATTTTTTTCAGGCATTCTTATTGAATTTTCCTCAATCGTTAAATGGGAGAGTGGATCATTTATTTAACAGTGGTGAATTGGTCGTTTAATAGTTTAATAGTGAAAAAAAGAAGAGTCCAAAAATGGGTTTTAGAGGAAGAGGTGAAAATTTATGTAACACAAAAAAATTGATTCTTTTAAGACTAGCACTGGTTTATACTAGTTTTAAAATCTAGCACCACTATTTAAACCTTTTTAATCAATTTTTTTATAATATCATTTTTACCCTTCCCATTACTCTTCCTCCTTCTCTCAAACCTAATTCTTTCTCTCTCTCTCTCTCTACTGCCATTCCTTCATCACCCGCCACTGCTATCCCTCCATTCCGCCTCCAACCAAGCTTTGGCGTCCTCCCTCCGAGCCACACAACTTCCGGCGTCCTCCTCCCACCGGTCGCGGCTCATCCGGCCTCCTCTCACCGTTCGACCTGCCGTTCCCATCGCCGTTCGACGCGCGGTCGCCTCCCTCAAGCTCTTTCTCTTTCTGCCCAGCACCCTCGATGCCCTGCTGCCCTCCGCCCTGCTGCCCTTCGCCCTCGATGCCTACCCTGACACCCCCAATGCCTGCCGCCCTCGACGTGCTGACGTTCGATGCCCCGAAGAATCCGACGCCCGAAGTCCCGACGTTCCCGATGCCCCCACCCGAATCCCGCCGAGCTCAAGAGGGAAGGTCAGATTGCAGGAGAGAGAGAGCTTGAGGGAGAAGATGGGTTTCAAGGGCAAGTGTGAGATTTCACATAATTCAGTGCTATTTTTCTAATTGAGTAAAGTGGTGTTATTTGTGCAAGATGGTGGAAGAGATGTGTTACTTTTCCCTATTAACACTTTAGAGGAATGTTGGAGCTTGTTGTGGGCAATGATTACGTGAATACTTTGTCCTTAAAATATAAAAAGTAAAATAAAATAAGATAAAATAAAATATACACAGTACTCTGAGAGGGGAGAATGATGCTCTCTCACTCTCGCTCTCGCTCTCGTACTCGCGCTCGCTCTCTATTGCCATCTGGCTCTCAGATGAAAACGACCACCGTCGCACCAACAAACAAAGCTTCAACTTCAGAGGGGAACCCCCTGGAATCTCTAGAGGAACGAGAAGAAAGGCGGAGGAGCACAAAAAGGATAAAGGGAACCCTCAATAAGGGGGAGAACCAGCAACCAGATTCCTTCCCTAGTGGAATACAAAGTGGGGGTAGCATGGGCACAACAACCCAAGCGACATACAGAGATAAGTTAGCTGGTTCGATACCGGGAGCTTTTACAGAAGTCTTCCAAATTGAAAGATACATGGAGGAAGACTCGGATGATGACACACTACCGGAAGCAGGTGATGATTCACCAAAGATCCTACTTGACCCGAGCAGAGAAAGCAAGAATTAGAGCTCCATGGAGGGATGCACTAATTGTCAAGCCTTATGGGAAACCGCTGGAGTATCATTACCTGATTAATCGACTAGAGAGCCTGTGGACCCCAGAGGAGAGAATAGAGTGCTCTGATATTGGATACGGTTTCCTTATTGTCAAATTTCACGACAAGGAGGATAGGAACCATGTCCTTAGAGAGGGCCCCTAGTTCGTAAACCAGCGATTCCTAACCATCCGTATGTGGGAACCCTACTTCTGTCCTGCAAAAGCATCCTTCTCCTCTGTGGCAGTATGGCTAAGATTACCTGGTTACCGAAGGAATTTTATGATCGCTTACTGATCAAGCGAGCAATTAACCAGATTGGCCCCCTACTGAGGGTAGATGGTATCACAACCTTGGGTGTTAGATCTCAGTTTGCAAGATTCTGTGTGCAGATTGATTTGGAAGTTCCCATCCCGTCGTGCTTATGGATTGGGAAATGGAAACAAGTAATTCAAATAGAAGGAATTGATAAGCTATGTTTCCACTGTGGGATTATTGGCCATCGGAGGAAAAGTTGTCCAAGCCTACAACCAGAAGAAAAGCAGTCACCACAGCAAAACACAATGGTTCAAGAAGAAGGGTCCTCAAGTGATGGAGCTAACCAAAGAAATCCAATGACTCAACAAGAGGATAAAGGGATGGATGTACATGGTCCATGGACATTAGTCCCTCCCCGACGGAGTAACCAGTATGGCAAGAAAGGAAAAGCGATAAAGCCAATAAATGCGAACGGTAACATGAGGACAGAACTTAAAGTCCGTTCTAACGGGAAGCCAGAATTTAAAAAGGGTAACGGCACAGGGGATGGGACATACAGTAATAGGCCCAGAAGTAGGTTAGTCTATAGAGAGAAAACACAGCCGAAGAAGGGTTACGGAGCCCAAGCAAGGCCCACAAATAATGGAATGGAATGATATAAGGCCTAAGGAGGACACATCTGCTCAAATACGGGGTATGGATGTTGAAGTGGAACCCACGGAAATGGATCTTGGTGCAAAGCCCGTCAACAAGTCGGATTAGGATCTGACTCATTGGGATCAGGAGCAAAGGAACAATATGGACCTTGAACTGGATTCTACTGAAATGGATCACAATATTGAACCCATCAACAAAAGGGATAGAAGCCCAACACATTGGGGCGAAGCCCCAGAGCTACGGGTTTCAATCCCACCTGACAGGGAGTCAAACTTTTCTTTCACTTTTCATCCATTCATTTTAAAGAGTATCGCTGATCAAATTGCAAACCCTAACAAAAACTGTGGACAGGAAATTCCGGAGGAGGATCGACAACAAATTCCAAAAGAACACTTCAGACAAACCCCTAATGGCCGAGACAAACATGATCCAAGAAATCACCAGTCGTCTGATGAATCCAAACCCGATGAGTTGGTTAATCAAGCTGGGGGAGGAGCAAAGGGCAGTGAGGGAGATTCCAATAGGGGTCGCCAACTGGGAAGGAGTCCAGTTCGGTCCTTAGCAAGTAACAGAAAGGAGTAAGCCGGGGCTCATAGTGCTTCCCATACTAGTCAACTTTCGAGAGGGCAACCAAATCCAGAGCATAAGGGCATTGGTAGTTCTGATCTCCTCCTTAGCAACCATGATGAATGTTCCCTTTCCACACAATGCGCGGAGGGACAAACTTGCAGCGGTGTTAACCAGGGGGGATGTGCAAAATCGAGTAAACTTCTGGCCTCTAGAGAGACCACTGGTTCTTGCTCCGATGCCAACAGTGAGAGTATCAAAGGTTTGGGCCGTGGCTCACCGGGAACTCGAGATAAAATTTTAGGGAAATTCGGTGAAGCTAACCAAGATCCTGCCAAAGAGAGGCGTCCAAAAAGTTGGCGCCTTCGTCAAGTCCTGGCCGATGCCAGGATGGGATAGAACAACTTATGCCCTGGTAGTCAAGCCAATGGGGTTGTTGCAAGAGCTTGACACCTCCCACGTATCCTTTACTTATATGGATTTAGGGTCTAATAGCATCAACAACATTTCTACTCTTGCTAAGTTTTATTCAACAATATTGCTATGGAATTGTCGAGGGCTGGCCAACCCAAATGCTCTAGATACAGCTAAAGATCCCTGTAGCATTCATAGACCAGAGGTACTAATCCTTACAGAGACGAGGCTGGAAAGGGATCGAGCTTTGGAAGTAGCCAGGAGTTTGCCTTTTGATAGCTGTCTGGCCACTCAAAAGGTTGGAAGAAGAGGGGGAATCCTTCTTCTTTGGAACTCCATGGCTGTACAAACGTCTCTCGTGGCTTCAACGGAAGAAAAAATACACGTGATAATGGAGGTAAGTAACTCTAAATTCCCTTGGTTACTTTCTGCAATATATGGCAGCCCGCGAATTAGTGAGCGTAAGCTGCTATGGGAGAATTTAGAATCTATTGCAAAGGCTCACACACTACCTTGGTTTGCACTAGGGGACTTCAATGAGGTTTTAAACGAATCGGAAAAAATAGGAGGTAGCCCGGTGGACCAAGCGGAGGGCTCTTAGATTCCTGGAAGTTTTAAATAACTGCTGTTTTATAAATTTGGGTTTCTTAGGTTCCCCTTTTACATGGTTGAACATCCGGGAATCAAATGAGTTGATTCACGAAATGATTGATGTTGTGGCAAATTATGTCTGAAAATGTAAATTTCCAAATGCAGAGGTCATTCATCTCCCAAGGGTTCACTCAGACCACTGTCCAATATTGGTAAACCTGAACCCAAAGTACTTTTCTTCCTTAAATAAACCTTTCCGTTTTCAAATCAAGTGGATGTCTCACCCGGATTTTGTCAATCTTGTGAAGACAGCACGGGACAAAAAACCATCCATTCTAAAGGATTCCATTGAGACGTTTTCAAAAGAAGTCACTAAATGGGACAAAGAGGTGTTTGAAAATATTTTTCATAAAAAGAGGCATCTAATGGCTAAGCTCCTTGGAATCCAAAAGAGCCTAGCCGGGAAACCCTCTAATTTCTTAACCAATTTGGAAAAACAACTTAGAGCAGAGTATAGTTCCTTACTGGAAAATGAAAGAGAGTTTTGGATGCTAAAGTCTAGAACGGAATGGATAATGGAGGGAGAAAGAAACACAAGATTTTTTCATGTATCTACTCTTGTCAATAGGCGTTGGAACAGGATACGAGCTCTGAAAACCCTGACAGGGGAATGGAATTTTGATTCAAAAACTTTGATGGATTTGATCAACAATTTCTTCATGGACCTGTATAGGTCAAGCAAATAAAGCTGTCCAAGAACCTCAATTACACAGGGAAGTCTAGGCTTCCGAGAGAATCCAGATCTCTCCAAGGACTTTCAATGCCTATCCCAAAAGGAGGTATGAGAGCTCTAAAATGCTTAAAACCACATAAAGCGTCAGGGCCCGACCGACTGCACCCTATATTTTTTCAAAAATACTGGGGGGTCTCATTGGTGAGTTTGTGGTGGATTTTGTTCAGGAGGTTTTTAGAACAAACAAGATTCCGGAGGGCATGAATGATACTGTGATTTCTTTAATCCCTAAATCCCCTAATTCCGGAATCAATCTCTTAATTTCGACCTATTAGCTTGTGCAACACAAGCTACAAGGTCATTTCAAAAAACATTTATAAATGAATTTATCTCTCCATTTCAATCTAGCTTTATCCCAGGGCGGAGAGCAGCAGATAATGCGATAATCCTTAGGGAAATAATGAGCTCTCTTAGGATAAAGCAAGGCAACAATGGGCTGATGGTTGTCAAACTTGATTTGGAAAAAGGCATATGATAAGCTTGAATGGGATTTTATAAGAGATACTCTAATCTTCTTCAAATTCTCGGACTCACTGATTTCACTGATCTTGAACTGCATTTCTTCAACAAAAATTAGTGTTCTGTTTAATGGAGGAAGGATGGGGGCCTTCTTACCATCTCTGAGAATTCGGTAGGGAGACCCAATCTCCCCATACCTCTTCATTTTATGCTTAGAATTTTTATCCATTATGATGGAAAAAGAGGTTGGGAATTGGATGGGTATACAACCAATTAGGAACTCTACGAGCTTTTCCCTTTTTTTTTTGCAGACGACATAATTTTATTAGGAAAAGCATATTTGAAAACATGTGAGGCAATGAAAAGAACTCTTGTTTTGTACCAGTTCTGGCCAAAAGCATAAATACTGGAAAATAAAAAACAGTGTTCCCAAAGAACACTACAAACACAGTTAGACAGAGTATCATAGGTATGCTAGGTCTTGAGGAAGCAGAGGACAAATGGAGGTATCTAGGTTTTCCGATGGACCTAACTGGCTCTCGAGTCTTGTCTTTTAACTTCATTGTGGATAAGGTGAAGGAAAAACTCTCGGGATGGAAAGCAAATTTGATATCTCGAGCGGGTAAAGAAGTCCTGATTAAGTCAGTCTTGAACTCCATCCCTAGCCATGTGGTGCAATGCACCTATCTGCCTCAGAGTACTTGTAAAGCCCTTGATCGGATAAATCGTAACTTCTTATGGGTCTCCTCAGAGCAGCAGGGGAAAATGCATATGGTTGCATGGGATACAGTAACAAAATCCAGAGGGGAAGGAGGCTTGAGAATACAACGAAGCAGAGAAAGGAACCTAGCACTCCTTGGAAATTTGGCATGGAGAGCCAACCTAGATGATAGACCATGGGTAAGGCTACTACAGAATAAGCATAACACATCCACAACCAATGTGAGAGGATGCTCCTTAAATAGAAGAGCCCTACAAGAAGGAGCAAATATTGCGATGAAAGGGATAAGGTGGGTAGTGGGTACAAGGCAAAATGAGAGATTTGGCTTGATGTTTGGATTGGTACCCAACCTCTGAGGGCAGTGATTGAGGGGCCATTAGACAGGAACAGAGAAGAGCTAAGAGTGCGAGATGTATTAAATGAAGATGGCTCATGGAACCTAAATGAAATAAGTTTACAGCTTCCTCAGAGTAATGTAGGCCAGATTAGAGCAATACCTATGGGCTTCTCCACACAAAGGGAAGACAGAATCGCTTGGAAATACTCCTCTACAGGGAAGTTCTCAACAAATTCAACATACTAGTTAGCCTGTGGAAGAGATCCGATATCAGAAAATAGAGGATGGGAGTGAATCTGGAAAGCACCCACTCACCCACGGATATTAATGTTCTTATGGATGGCATGTCATCAGAAAATTCCAACAGCATACCAATTGCACAACAGAGGTTTGAATATAGACACAGTTTGCTCCATTTGCCAGAATAGAATTGAAGACACCATCCATGTTCTACGGGACTGCAGTGCTGCTATACGGGTTTGGAGAAGAGTGGGGATACCACTCTCAAAGAAAGCTACCTTCTCTCTACTTGTTTATGGTTGGTTAAGAATTAATAGTTGTGCATATGAATCCGTACACATGAACCTTAACTGGTCTATCGTTTTCTTGCAGGTAATTTGGCTGATCTGGACTAGTAGAAATGAAAAAATCTTTAGAAGTAGTCCAGTGAGAGAGCCTTTGCATTCTTTGATACTTCAGAGAGCGGCGGAATTCCAGGCCTCGATTAGAACCCAACAGACTAGGAGTACCATCCGAATAGTTGTTCGATGGTCTCCTTCGCCCTCAGGATGGTATAAACTGAATACTGATGGCTCGGTTGAGGGAAAAACCAATAGAGCGGGGGCTGGGGGATTTATCCAAAATGAAGAGGGAACCTGGACCACGGGATTTGCTCGTTATGTTGGGGTCACTAATAGTTTGGTGGCCGAATTGTGGGCTATTAGGGAAGGACTGAACCTAGCTCGGAGGCATAATATCCAATACTTGATTGTTGAGCTAGATGCTTTAGTTGTTGTTAACCTGTTGCATGGAAATCTAAAAATGAGCTACTTATGCACATGATTGTGGATTGCAGGAAAACCTTGAAGGAGTTTACGGAGGTCCGGGTGCAACACAACTATCGGGAAGCAAATGCGGTGGCGGATAAGATGGCAAAGATGGGACTAGACTCTATTTTGGATGTCATGTATTTTGAAACTCCACCTAAGGAGGCTCTATGAGCAATGTTGTATGGTGCTTGGGGGTTTCATTCCCCAAGATACATTCGTAGTATATCAGCCGGTGAGGCTAGAGACTGATATGTAGGGAAATACGGTGTTTATTTAGTAATGGCAATCTTATTTTACCAACAAATAAAATAAAATATACACATAACCTTCAATGTCTTAGGAGGGCCCCATTCTTTTATTTTGAATTTATACCGAGCAGAGAAAATTTTTTAAATGAATAAATGTATTGAGTAATCATATAATTTTTTTGAATTCACTAAAATTACAAAGATTTTTTTAATAAAAAAAGTTGGAACAATAATGATAATATTATTGTTTCTATTGGATAATGTCTGGGCTCTCACATTTAATCGCTGATATATCAGACAAATGGAATAATTGGCGCAGTGATGACTTTCAAGGAATCTGTAAAATTCTGTATAGATCTTACTAATCTGTCTATATTTTTGATAAATTATCTCATTTCCACCCTCTAAAATCCGCCCTTTAATTCTCAATTAAATTTCATCCCTTGATTGGAACTTCTGGATTTGTCCATGAATCAACGCAATCTCTGATCTAATCCGGGTAACATTACGTAGCAGAAATCAATAGAGCCACATTGGTTAATTTTTTATTTAATTATATACGTAAGTATATTTTGGATTAAGAAATCATTATACTGAGCAATAATTCCGTCGTGCTTTGCACCTAGATCTTTAAGTGAGATGTTATCCCCCTAACTCGTTGGTAGGGTTAGTTATGCATGTATTATTGCATTCTGGCTCGAGTATCGGTCGATGGTTGGCCCAACTGCGGAGCCGCATCCCCATAAAAATCGACGCATGGGGCTTCCTTGTGATCGTGGTCGTAGCGGCGGTCGCGATCATATCATTCCCAAAATTTAATTGTCGTGTTACTTAGTTTGGGGATGAAGATGGTGTCAAAAGAGTGAGTCGTTTTCGTCCCCGTAAGGCAGTGACAGGTGACTAGCTCGGAAATCATTCTTTTTTAAAATAAAATAAAATGAAATAATGGAGATAATGCACGATTTTATTTAAAAAAAAAAGATACGACCAAGAGGAAATTAAGATGGTATGAAAAATCCTACATATGATTCGATTTATCGCGCATTTGAATGAGTTAAAATTAATTGAATTTTTAAATATTAGATAATTATACAGATAAAATAGTTGACCATTCTTAATTCATTAATGTATTTTTATATCTGGAAATTTTGTGGTCGGGATTCAAAGTGTGCCTAAAATGGGCAGAGACGAAATAAATTCTTGGACTGATCGTATTTGAATTTTCATGGACCATGTAATATTATTTTTCTAAAATAAATCCAAGAATAATATGGATTTTGCATACTAATTTCATTATGAACCAACAGATGGATAATTAAGTAATCAGCGAGAGTAGTGGTCCAGTAGTTCCAATAGCACTTTCATTTGATTTGTTAAGCACAATGTTTTGGGTTTGAATTTTTTTTTACGCATTTGTGTCAAAATACCTATTAAAAGTATGTTATTGCCGAGCGCTAGTTGTACAATATGTCTGATAGATACGTTTACGATTGACCATGAAAACCCGAACATTGCATAGTAAGGGTAACCGAGTTGCTAGTACTACCGTCCATCCTCTTAACTAATAAGCAAAAAATAGATAATTGAGTACAAATCTATAGAGTTTATAATGAGTACTGAATCTGAATGGAAGATTAAAAAAAAAGATAAGGTGATATTTTAAGCGATGAAATAAAGATAATTTAATAAAATAGATAAAATTAATTAAATTTAAATATTAATTCACGAGATTTTACGTGTTCAAATGATACGAGCACCCTAAAATGATGGCACCAAACTTGCCTAAATATAGAGAAGTACAGTTAAAGTGCACAAGTACAACACATTCGAGTCCGATCCGTGACCGGCCGTTACCGAGATGATGACGTGGCAGATAACGCCGTTAAAGCACGCAGAC
>JAOYND010123142.1:0-10318 GCA_025802135.1 Lagerstroemia fauriei | reverse complement strand
GTGCAGTAAACTCAAGGGGGATGTGGTTAGAGACCAAATAATTCACAAAATCGGCATACCAAGGAGCATGAGACATGTATAACACAATTTCATCAGGAAATGATTCATTAATTACCCAGTCCTCTTTGCTTACTTCATTCTCAAGTCTTGAAAGATGATCGGCAACTTGATTCTCGGTCACTTTCTTATCCTTGATTTCCAAGTCGAATTCTTCCAGGAGTAGAATCCACCTTATGAGTCTCGGCTTCGTCTCCTTTTTATCGATTAAATACTTAATCACCGCATGATCTGTAAAAACAATAACTTTAGTTCCAATTAAATATGGTCAAAATTTATCAAAAGCATAGACCACCGCCAAAAGCTCTTTCTCCGTAGTGTTGTAGTTCACTTAAGCATCATCGAGGGTACGGCTTGCATAATAGATTGGATGAAAAACTTTATCTTTCCTCTGTCAAAGAGCAGCCCCTATAGCGTAGTCACTACTATCACACATTAGTTCAAACGGGAGAGACCAATCGGGAGCAATAATGATCGGTGTGGCTACTAATCTGGCCTTTAATTCATTGAAAGCATGCAAACAAGTTTCATCGAAGTTAAATGGGGCATCCTTTTCAAGTAGATTGCAAAGAGGCTTAGTTATTTTAGAAAAGACTTCGATCAACCTCCTATAAAACCCAGCATGTCCCAAGAAACTTCTTACTCCCTTAATCGAGGTTGGAGGTGGTAGCTTCTCAATAATCTGGACTTTGGCATGATTCACTTCCATTCCATGCTTTGAAATCCTATGACCTAACACAATACCTTCCTTGACCATAAACTGACACTTCTCCCAATTAAAAACAAGGTTAGTATTTTCACAACGTTTAAGGACAAGCTCAAGATTTTCTAAACATGCATCAAACGTTTCACCAAATACCGAAAAATCATCCATGAAGACTTCTATGCATTTTTTAATCAAATCAGAGAATATAACCATCATACAACGTTGAAAAGTAGCTGGTGCATTGCATAATTCAAATGGCATATGTTTAAATGCAAAAGTTCCATATGGACACGTCATAGTTGTATTTTCTTGATCATAAGGAGCTATAACAATCTGATTGTAACTAGAATACCCATCAAGAAAGCAAAAGAATTCCTTACCGGCTAGGCGATCAAGCATTTGATCAATGAAAGGAAGGGAAAAGTGATCCTTACGAGTTGCCTTGTTAAACTTCCTATAGTCCATGCATACTCGTCATCCGGTCACAGTTCTTGTGGGAATGAGTTCATTCCGTTCATTGTGCACGACTGTCATGCCACCTTTCTTTGGCACGCATTGAACCAAACTTACCCACTTACTATCGGAAATTGGGTAGATTATTCCCGCATCAAGCCACATGATGATCTCCTTCTTTACCACTTCTTTCATCACGGGGTTCAACCTTCTTTGGCCTTCGATTGACTCCTTGTGATTCTCCTCTAAGATGATCTTGTGCATGCATAGAGAGGGACTTATCCCACGAATGTCGGCGATCGTCCACCCTATAGCTCTTTTATGCTCACGGAGAGTACGAAGAAGTTTCACTTCTTGCACATTAGTTAAATCAGAAGCTATAATGACTGGAAGAGTGGAAGAAGGACCAAGAAAAACATACTTGAGATGACTCGGAAGGGGTTTCAGCTCTAGTTCTGGTGGCCTCTCGATAGATGGCTTGAGAGTTGATGACGAGAGTTCCAAGTGCTCAAAGTGGCTGAGTTCCTTGGGAATGGTGAGCGACGACTCAAGTGCTTGAATTGCCTCTTCATAGCTCTCATCATTCTCTTTTGATGGTCGCCCTTGCAAGGCCGCTTCTATTGTATCCTCGGGGTTATTTTCCTAGAAAGCTTCCTTTGTTACCTCATGCATGACATCAATAAAAAACACTCGTTAGTTTCATCTGGAAATTGCATTGATCTATAAACATTGAATGTAACCTCTTGATCATTCACTCTCATGGTGAGTTCTCCTTTTTGCACATCAATTAATGCCTAGCTGGTTGCTAAGAAGGGTCTTCGAAGAATAATAGGTATATTTCAGTCCTCATCATAATCAAGCACAACAAAGTCAACCGGAAATATGAATTTATCAACTTTAACAAGCCTATCTTCAATAATCCCATGAGGATAAGCAAGTGAACGATCAACTAATTGAACAGTTATTGAAGTTGGTTTTACTTCACCTAAGCCTAACTTCACAAAAAATAGAGTATGACATCAAATTTATACTAGCACCGAGATCACACAATGCCTTACCTTCAAAATCTTTTCCAATAGAGCAAGGGATAGTGAAACTACCTGGATCTTTAAGCTTTTGAGGTAACTTACATTGCAAGATCGCACTACACCCTTTGTTCAAGGCAACCGTCTCATGATCACCGAGCTTACGCTTTCTTGAGATGATATCTTTCATGAATTTTGCATAACTCGGCATCTATTCAAGAGTTTCAGCAAAAGGAATATTAACATGTAATTTCTTGAAAACTTCTAAAAACTTACTGGAATTGATGCTTGGTTTTCTCCTTTTGAGCTCTTTGAGGAAAGGGAAGAGGTCAATAGGTCCGATTCGGCTTCGATGTGTTCCCCTTAGCATCTTTGGTCTGAGGAGGGTTGATGTTTCTGTCCTGAGGTGCCTCGATGTGTGTGTCAGTGGTGCATCCCCCTTGGACCTCGGTCTACTGAGACTTGTTGCTTCTCTATCCTCAGCGACCGTGGTCATAGACCGCGGTCTACTGAGGAGTTCCTCTGACTCGGCTTCTTGGACCGCGGTCATGAACCGCGGTCTAAACTCCTCCACTGAATTGTTTAGACCTTTCCTGCTCCAAAGTGTGACAGGTTTGACTTGCTCCTATCCTTGTCCTTTGGGATTGATTTTCGTGTCACTCAGGAGTTCTCCAGTAGGCCGAGAATTTATAGCTTGGGCCAATTGTCCTATTTGAGTCTCCATATTGCACATCTGCGATTGTAAGACAACAATTTGATTAGAATTCGATTGCACAGCAGCATGTGTGTCTTGAGAAGATTGCATAAACTTAATGAAAGTTTCTTCTAATCTCGAGATGTGATTTAGAGCTGAAGGTTGTTGTTTTTTGAGTTGATTGGAATCCTGGTGGTGGATTGGCCCTGTTGTTGTTGTACCGGTTCCATGTATGTTCCTTCTTCGGTGGTTCCGTAACTTTGCCCCGCTCCTTGGTTCTTCCATGTCGTTACTTCCTTGAATAGAGCATCCATCTTAGCTAAAAGAGTTGTCACAGCATTTACTGATTGTATTCCAGTGGTCCCACGTCCCGTTGCCTTTTCGGATGGCCATTGGTAACCATTGCATGCCATCCAGTCAAGCAATTCATAGGCTTCCTCGGGATACTTGTTCATGAGCAAACCACCTGCAGCAGAATCAAGAGAAGAACGACCATTTTCCATTAAACCATTATAAAAGAGTTGTACTAGTGTCCAAATCTTAATGCCATGATGGGGGCATGCTCGTTGTAGTTCCTTGAACCACTCCCATGCTTCGTAGAAAGACTCCATTGGCTATTGTTTGAAGGTCATAATGTCATTCTTTAGCTTCATAGTTTTGGAAGGTGGAAAGTACTGAGCCAAGAACTTCTTGGTGATTGCCTCCCACATATAGGGTGCGAGGTGGGAGTGATAGCAACCATGACTTAGCATTGTCCCTCAGAGAAAAGGAGAAGAGAGACATTCGGATGTACTCGGTTGACACCCCATTGAAGTGAAAAGTTGTCACAGATCTCAAGGAACTTCACCAAGTGCACGTGAGGATCTTCATTCAGTGCTCCTCCAAAAGAGTAAGAAGTTTGAAGCATTTGAATTACCGATGGTTGGATCTCGAATGTATGAGTTTGAACCAGTGGTTTGACGATGCTCGATTGATTCAAAAATTGAGGTTGTGCATACTCCTTGGTTGTATTCCGACACTAGTTCTGTGGTATCAATTCACCTCCTTGTCCGCCCTCCATGGCTTCTTGAGTTTGCCTTTGCTCTCTTAGCCTTCGAAGTAGAGTGCTTTCAAATTCCAGATAGGGTTCAAATAGCTCTCCTCGGTTTCTTCTTTGCATACAAGAAACCTACAAAATCGAACAAAAGAAATAAATGAAAAAAAAAGAAAAAGAACTTGGTCGAAGAACAATTGCTTAGTATTAAGTTAGAAGAAACGAATCCCCGACAATGGCGGTAAAAATTTGTTACGAGATTTAAGACAGCACACAAGTGTACGTATCGCAGTCAAGTAATAAAAGGGTGAATAGAGCATCGTTCCCACGAGAATTCTCATACCAATTGCTAAAATTAACACAATTGTTACCAAGCCAAGTTAATAGAATAATCAGAGTAAAAAGCAAGTAATTAAAACAGCAAATAAACAAGCGAAAATCAATCAATTGGAAAGCTCCTAGGTTGACAACTTCACCTATTCTAGTCTTAAGCAAGATCCTTCTCTCATGCACTTAACTCTACCATGTTATTAACCTAGGGTTCTAGGGTTTCCCCACTACTACCTTACGCACCTCCCGATGTTGCAAGGGTGTACCTAAGCGGAAGAAACAAATCCACTCTATCTCTAGGCGATTAATGTTGAAAGGCCAATTTAAACCAACCCTAATAGGCTATCTAGGGTGCTCACCTTCTCCTGTTGTGCTAGCACGAATAATTTCACCTATCGGAATAAATTAACCTAGAATATGCAATTTCTAGCATGACTTTGATTCCCTCTCCCGAGGCTTCTCTAAGTCTCAAGTTAAACCTCGTGAGTGATCAAGCCAAAAGAAAGCATGAAGAACGAAATATGCATAACTAACACCTACGAGACGTACCTCGATAGAATCATACACATGAGAGAAAAGAACTCACTTAAAACATTGAAATATGTTTCGTTGATCCCCCTAGGAATCTAGGGGTTTAGTTCAACATAATGACATGAAATAAAAGAGTCAAAAGGTAAGACAACATCATGAAAACAAGAAGAAAAGGTATAGGAAAAATTCTAGATAATGGGTCACTACATGAAAACTGCTAAATACCGATGGAGGAATCCGTCGGTAATTCGTCGGTATTCCATCGGTAATTTGGTTTAGCGATGGAATACCGAAGGAATCAAGCCGTCGCATTTTCCCTTGTCGGGAAATTGCCTCCGTCCGCAATCCGTCGGTAATTGCGATGGATTACCGATGGATTAAGTCCGTCGGAAATAGAGACAGACTAGCGACGGATTATCTGTCCCTAGTCCGTCGCTTGGAGAAGCGAAAATGCCGACGGATTGCCGACGACGACAAAGTTCCCCATATCCGTCAGCAATCCGCTAGTTATTTTATAATTATGTATCATATATTTAATTTATTTGATAATTATGTATTATATATTAAATTTATTTGTTAATAAAATTCATTTCATATTTATTTAATTTATTTTATAATAATTTATAATTATTACTAGAATAGAAAAAGAAATAAATTGTCATTAACATAAATTATTTACAAAAGTCTACAAGAAATTATGAAAAACCAAAAGAAAATAAAAAAGTCTAACTATTCCGCTTCCAAGCCTGACTTGGAAACGTATTCTGCAACATCCTCCTCGTCGTCATCGTTCACACCATCGTTGTCTTGCTGTGGCCGTGGTGCTAGAGGGTCAGGAGCCATCTGACTGAATCTCTGAAAGAAATTATCCAATTTGGATTCCATCCGGTCAAGTTTTTGGTTCATCTGTGATCGCAAATCGTCATTCATCAGATGCACGTGGGTTCGCATTTCCTGAATCTCTGTCTCCCATGCCCTAGAGGAGCCGATATTCTCTTGGGGCGGCGAGGAGATACCGGATTCAGGCAAGTACCCAAGGCCATAGATGTGTCCCTTCTTTCTCCCTCCAGCAACCTCCTTCCAAAACTCGAGCATCTTCTCTGGAAGGGGTTGTGGAGTGCCATCGACGGTGCTCTCCTGTGATGATGCGAACTCCCGTAATTTCTCAGAGATGACCTCCTATATTGTGTAAGAGAAAAAATAAGTTATGTATGAATATTTAATTATTTATTTTTAATCATATTATTTAATTGAAAATTCACTTACCTGAACAGTCTCCGCCCGTGATTCCAACCACTTGTTCTTCTTGGTAGAGAACCTTGTTCGTCGATACTACTAAAAAATTGTAGGGTCCCTACCTAATTGTTTTCCCTGCCACGAGAGGAACAATTGCTTATGAACATAAATTAATTATGACATAAAATGTACAAAATTAGAGGCACTCCCACCAGCGTATAAAGATCCACCAACGGGGGACTTTCTGTTCTCCTTGTTCGCTTTCGACATTCACAAGAATGTCAACGACTCTGAAAGATGTAGGAGTTCCCCGTAAAAGTCATCCCCCATCTAATGTGGCCTCTTCTTCATCTTCCGGATGTCGCTCATCATGTCGCGGAAGCGAGCACCTCCCTTGAAATTGAAGGCACCCCACATATGATCATTATCGACCGAATCCCAATCCACATGCATCTGTCAATTTAAAAAGTTAGTATATTAAAAATATTAAGAATAAAAAATATAATTTGTAATTAACAATTTACCTTCCATTCATTGAACCAATCCCGTCGTATTGTCTCGGGGATCTTGCTCCAAATAGCGTAGAACGTATTCAGCCAATTCCGGATGATTGATGTAATGATCGAAATGGCTGGAAGATTCGGCTTGAATCTGTTAACAAAATATTAATATAATCATTATTAGTAAAATAATTATTTAAAATAGAAAATTATAAATTTCTTACCTATTAGTGCCCTCCCTTTGTAAAAATGGCTTCGTAGAAGCTCCAGAGGCGACTGAAGAGGCTGACCCCCCGTGGTGTCCCTGACTGCGGGGGAAGACCGGCTAGCTCACCCCAATAGATGCGTCAACTGTCGGGATGGTCGCCTGAGGAGAGCCGCTCCCATCATGCGGATGTCGAGGCTGGTCCGCCACTGTAGGTCGGCTTGAGCCACCTACTGGGTCTGAGGTACCTCTCCTAACTTTCTTCTTGCCCTTACGGGCCTTACTTGTAGACCCCAGGTCACGCGGTGCGTCGAACATCGTGGATCAAACCTAGAATTAGTCAAACATGTAAGACCAAGTAAACATGAGTCAAACATGTATGACACAAGCGGAAATACGAATCAATTGAGATTTATTAACATGCATTCCTAACCTCTATCAAACCTAAACTCCAGTTGAGCCCGCTGTCATGTTTTCCTCACAGCAATGAAACTTTTGATGGGCAAAACCGGGTTTAACTCAAACACGACAACATAAAAGGAATCCAACCACTCCATGATAATAACTCTTGAGGACTCAAAAATTCAAGTCATACATGAAACCATCCCCATTCATACAAGAAAAAATATCAAACTCCGCATACCAGACAATTCTCATTTTGTATAAGCTGAACTAGTTAATTGCTCTAAACATTCAACAGCTATTTACTTGTCTCTTTGAGTGACAAACAAATAACCCAGCACATTGAGTTACAACATGCTTGCTATCCAAATAGCAAAATATGGCAATCAATTTCGTAAAAGCAGCAGCCAACCAAAATCAAAATGTTGTAAAATAGCAAAACATGAAAGTGGTAGGCAACAATGAGATAGCGAACTATAACACCTAAAAACTTCAAATGATAGCTAGACATTGCAGCTAATAATAAGACAATGAACTGACTGAACTTGATAACAATCAACACCCTAAACAAATGACGAAGCTCGGCCAACGTCATGGACAAGCAGTAGCTTTACCAATCAATGTACTGAACAGCATCTACAAGACAATCAACAGATCGACTAAACACAAGTGTTTCTAGCAATCTACTCATCTAACAAGGCAACACCATGTCAGCCAAACCACACATTCAGCACGAGGAAGACACCAACTCAATCAACTTCCAGCAATCACCAAGGGCTCAAACATCGACAATGAAATCATCAAGCGACTGTTCTAGGCCAAAGGCATAAGGCCAAGGATCGTATCATTACCTGACTTACCGGGATAGAATGAACGGTGGTTCTGAGAGGAGTAAGGCTCGGACCCGAGAGAAGCAAGTACAAGTCGGAGGAAGAGGCTGGTTGAGCTGATGGAGGAAGAGGACAGACCCGACGTGAGGCAACAATAGCGGTCGTGTGAGCAGTACTGGTTCGTGGGAGCCTGAGGAAGTTGCTGTGGCCAAGCTATGGAAGAGGTAGAAGGGCGGACGGCGGGGATAGTGATGGCTCAGGGACGGCAACAAGGGCTTCAATTAAAGGTCGGCGACGATGGTTCGAGCAGTGGGATTGAGGGCTCAGATTCAGCTGAGGGTTGAAATCACAAGGCCCCAGGCTCAGTTGCACGAATTGGAGCAGTGGGGGCTAGATCGGAGATGGGAAGGTTGTCCGAGAGCTCGGTGATGGTGGGGGTTTCGTAAGGTTTCTGATAGTAGAGGGAAGGAAGCGGCTGAGGGTTTTCTTTTGTTTGTGAGTCGCTTCCCTATTTATTTCTTGCCGTCTCCGTAACTTTACCAACGAATTATCCGTCGGTAATCCATCAGTAATCCTAAGAGCGGGACTTTTCTCGCCCAAGGGTTTAAAAGGTGATGGATTTTCGACGGATTATCGATCTGTAATTCTGTCAGTAACAATATCCACCGTGTTGTACATTCCCGACAAAATCCCTGACGGATTATCCATCGGTGATTCCGTTGGTAAATTTCGCGTGCAGTTCCCGCCACAATTTAGCGACGGACATGCCGTCGAAGATATTCGTCGGAACTTTACCGACGGATTACTGATGGATAAGCCGTCGGGCATTTGAGTCTATTTTCCAATGGATTTTTTGTCGCTAATCCGTCGGTATAACCGAAATGGTTGTCCGTCTAGATTTTTTGTCTCCACTGCCGACGGAATTATGCCGTCGGATGATCCGTCGGTAATATCCATCGGTATTTTGTAGTTTTCTTGTAGTGGGTAAGCCGAACCTCTCGATCAAACTTCCATGATCTTCAAGCTCAAATCCTTCCCTTGCTCCAAGTCCGCAGCCCTCCTTTGCTCTTGAACGCGATGAAAAGTACTAAATAAAAGTGCTGCTTATGTGATGCCCTTTATATAGTGAGGGAGATAGAATCTATCGAGATAGATTTGATCTTCCAATCTTCAAATCTTTTACTTAAATATTGCAGCCAAATATTCCAAATCTTTGACCACTTTCCTCTTTCTTTCTGAACCATTGATTGTTGTGAAGAGTGTGGGAAGACAGCTGGAGACTTTCCTGAGTCGTCAAGATCAAGAATCATCAGTTTCCTGTTTTGAAACCCGTGTGCTGCTCGTGTATCTTAGTGGATCTCGGTCTTAGCTTCTTCACGCTGACTCTCTCTATAGACCAGTCTAAGCCTCTGTTATAGGAGGGTTCTTTGCAGGCCACGATCTATAGACCGCGGTCTCCTTCCTTTGCTTCCACCTATGCTTGAGTTTCCTCTTCCCGGAGATTGCTCGATATTTCTTTGATTTCTTGCACAATAAAACAACTCCTGACAGTATCTTTTTCCTAATGAAAGTTCTCAAACACTATATTTGCCTCCCCATATGAAATGATTTACAATTATTCTCAAAATATATGAAAAAGTGTCCTAAACTCGAGTATCTAAGTAGGGAATGAGCACAAAAATCACAACAAATCGTCATATCAACAGATATCCAAGAAATATGCATGGTCAAGATCAAGGTTACAGTTTATGATGTGTGTATGGCCACAAATAAGGGAAGCAATGACAACCAGAAACATGCAAATTGGCTTAACTAATGGTTGACCAAACATGAGCTCAAATGGAGTTTGGAAATGAAGAGATTTAGCGGGTAGTCCATTGATGAGGTAAATACCAGTCTCAAAGGTATAATCCCAAAATTTTGAAGGAAAAGATGAGCGTGAAAGAGCAGAGTGAGACTCATATGTACAATATGTTCATATTTGCATTCGGCTTGCTATGGAGTAGGAAGGCATGAAATTCTAAGAAAAGCACCATTATTTTGAAGTTGAAGTTGGAATTCATGAGAGAGAAATTCTTTAGCACCATCTGATTGCAAGTATTTGATTTCACGATCAAAGATATTCTCTATTCGAAGTCAAAATGCTCGAAAGATTCGAAGAGCATCAGAGCGATTTTTCATGATATAGAACCATGAGTACTTACTAAAGCCATTCAAGAAGTAAATGTAATAGCTATGTCCCAAATGAGAACTCATAGGAGCCGATCCCCAAATATTGGTGTGGACAAGTTCAAATAAAGAAGTGCTTTATTAAGA
>JAOYND010123035.1:0-10320 GCA_025802135.1 Lagerstroemia fauriei | reverse complement strand
GAAACAAGTTTCTTACTCGAGACCGGCAAGTTCCGGAAGAATGGGTAATCGAGTGAGCAGTTGAGTGGCTCGGGCAAAGATGGACCAATTCTAAACCCAACACCTGCATCTGCAGTACATAGGATGATGAGAGAGCAGATCAGAGATTCAGAGCAGAAGCAGGCTTGCCGCCTGTGTAAAGTCTCACCTACTTCCACATCTCACTAATTTCGTTTCCTTTTTATTTGACTTTGTCCTTCATAAATAACGGCATTGACTATTCTCTCATCTGTGCGGTTCCCGACACCGAGGGTGATGATGATGGTCTTGAAGTACGACAATTGAAGGACCGGGGACCTGTTCAATCTCTTCCCTTCTTCTGCATGGGGAGTGGTGAAGTGAAGGAAGGTGATCTCCATAACTGCCCTGTTCTGTTCCTTAACCCTTGTTCTTGGGTAAGATGGACAAAATTATTATTACTTGCATGGAGAAAGGTCCACCAATATTGTCCTCAACATGAAATTTACTCGACCATTATTGATGGAACTCCGCGTGCTTTTTCTTCCACTCTCGATAAGAAAAAGAGGATTTTTTTTATTCATCATATTTATTTTATTTAAGAGTTTTTTTCTAAAAAAATTTCTTGGAGAATGGAAGGTTGTTGAAATCTGAGCAAGATTTCACCAGATTTGAGACTTATACGGCCATTTTTCTGACAGGTGAGGGAATTGTGAAATATCCAGATCTTGATTTTGCACTACCTTACACCTCCAAAAAATTAGTATTATAATACTTGGAAAAAAATAAATTGTGAAATTCTTGTCTGTATTTTCCCCTCCCTCTGTTCCCAAATCATGCCTTTTCCATTACCTGTTTGGTGAACTCCCTAGTCATTTGATATTTGATGTCCAATTGTCATGCACATTTCCTTTGCAACCTTAGAAGGTTCATGAGTGGATTCACTGTGTTTTCCTCTCTTCTTTTATCACCTTCAGGATTACAAATCAAGCCGATCAAAGTAACTTGTAAAGTTGGTTAAGATGGCAAATCATCTCTTCTCTTTAAGCAACTAATCGTGCTCGAGTTATATAAGAGGAAAAAATTTCATGTTGGAAGAATTTTACCTCATGATAGACCGACACAACTCGAACCTGAATCGGTAAGGACTAATAGAACTTCTACATAGCTGGTGGTCTACCAAAAGTAACTTGTAAACTAATGATTTAATGGGCCTCTTCAATCACGAGTTGCCTTGTAGTGAGTCGATCCGGCATGAACCCTTGAACAGATCCCGGCTTCGTTCTGAGACCAGTCCCGTGCGAGAACATCATCACACAGAGACAGCAAAGAACCACTGAACCACCAAGAACTGTAAAAACAGAAACTGACAGAATTTCCAAGTTTATTATGAAGGAAAAAGGAACAGGATACTGCATCTGTACAATCCACAAAGGGACCAAGAACAGAGTTTCCATCCACAGTGTTAGGAGAGCAAATAAGTCATAGCCTAGTTTGCTGGACTTATCTCGGCTTCTATACAGTTCAAGAACATTTAAACCCATATAAACATAAACAGACCCTTAAAGAAAAGGGCGACCAGACAAGACACACACGTTGGAGACCGTTGACGATGCTTGCATATGGCTGCAGAGAGACTTCACAGTTCCAGCAACATGCTTCAGCTTGGCCACGCTCATGGTTAAATAATGATTACTTCGTCCTACTTATAAACAAAATGCTCTATACTGCTCTTTTCCCCCATTTCTTCTACAGATTTTCATCATTAAATGATACGGAGCGTCCATCACTGAATAGCGGACACTAACCGTTACAAAGCGACTTAAATTATATGCCTTCCCACTCTGGTTCTCTTTCAGCTATGTACACTTAACACCCTATACAACAGTTAGAGACTCCTACCCGCCAGTCGTGTCCCTGGAAGTATTGTCAGCTCAAGCTGTCTTCTGGCTTCTCATCGAAACTGTCCCTTGGGCTATCCAGTGAATCCCCAACATATGAACCATCAGCTTGACGGATACAGACATTCAAATTGCCTGAGAGCAAATAGTCCTGCATGACATCCAAATATAGATGAACAGTTTAAGATCATAAAAGATGAGATCTCAATTAGTTATGGCCTGTCCCTTTTCTAGACCAAAAAGAGCTATGACAACCAATAGCTAATGTTGAACTAAAACAAGCTACCTTGTCTCCAGCATCCTGACCCTCAGAGTGGAACAGAATTGGGCGGCATCGCTTATCCTCATTCATCAAGCTTGAATTCTGAAAGTGCATCACAAGAGCAGCCTTGCCTTGGATTCTTGCATATGCCAGTGAAGCAACCTTCTCGCTATTGAACTTTTCCCACTTTTTTCCATTAAATGTCTGCATAACAAGTTACAAACTATGACAACATGCAAAAAGAGAAAAAAAATAGACTAATTTCCAATTCAGTAACAATATGGCTCAAATTCTTGATGGATATATGATGCAGAAGAGAGCTAAAAACTATAACTGTATGGTGAAAGCTTACCTTATAGAAAGAAATGATGTGAGAAGGAGAGATCATATTGATGAAGGCATAACCCACATTGCATTTGTTCTGCAGCAAATCAACAATCAGGCATTACTAGTAATTGTCATTTGAATAAATATGCAAGTAGAGGAGCAACCTTTTCAATACTTTCCAGAATTATAATTACCTTAAAATCAATAGGCAAGTAGAGAAAATCATAAGTGCCTCGGTGGTTTTCATCAATTGCAGCAAGCAGCATCTTTGATGTGTACCTAAAAAGAAAGAAAAATAAAGCACAGTTATAAAACGACAAGCGAGGTCCTACAGGATTGTGAAGCGATATCCATTGAGTAACAAATGTCCTTACTTATTGGGGATGTTCTTAATCATAAGAGTAGTCCTAGTATCTTCGCCGTTCATAATCTTATCCAAGTCAAGTTGATATTGCCTCTTACTGTCTAACTGAGTCCCACCAGTTTCAGCCCGCCGATTTCGACCACGTTCACCCAATCCCTCAATGCCAATGGCTCCTGGTCCAGGAAAGGACCCATTCCCAAGGATCATGGGATTGTGTCTAGGGCTTGGCAGCATTCTGAAATTAGGAGAGCCACTCTCAGTTATGCTTCCAGGAATGCCTATATTCATCACGTAACTCCCCTTATTGCGATTTAAACCCAATCCCCCTAATGCCATTGAGCTCACGAATGAAGTCTCGGGTGATTCTGAGAAGAATCCAAATCGTCGATCAAATGGAACTCCAGAAGGAGCGGACCCCACTTGATGGGGTTGATGGGTGCTGAGGAGTGTGGCATGCCTGTTAACAAAAGGAAATCCCTGTCCCTGACTCTGTCCACTGGATCCAGGTAGATGCCTCGCTGATGAAATTGGCCAAGCAGAAGAACTAGAATGCTCAGTGTATGCAGGGGGGCTACCCCAGAGAAACTGGGGCCCTGTTAATGTTGCAATACCAGATGACTTAGGATTAGATTCACTCAAAGGGAATATATGTCCAGGGCTTGCACTTAAATTTTGCTCGGGAAGAGACTGAGAGTTTGAGTATGCAGATCCCACAGCTGGACCTGTTTTGTCAAATATTTGATTCACATGGTTGATCCTTCCTTGACCCTTACCAATAGGTGCAATCTTTGGGGAACCAGAAATCTGAGGTGGGAGGATTGAAGCTAAACCGGGTAAAACATCACTGCTTACTGGGCTATGATGGCCCATACCAGGGGATTTGCTGAAAGTGTGAAGAGGACTCTGCTCAACAGGGCTGCCAAACTGGGCCCAGGCACCTGTCAAGGAAAGTTGCACGAGCATTTTATACACAAACTAGAGTTCATCCAAATAAGCATAAATAATCATACGAGGAATCACACCAGATTTAATTTATCCAATGATTCCTCAAAAAGAAAAAAAAAGATTAACCTGGAGGAGAATTAGTTACTGGTGAGCCCACATGATGCCGAAAACTTCTAGCTTCATCTTGCTCCAGCTCTTGATTTAGTTGCTGCATCAAGCTGATCAACAAAATGTAGGGGATAAATAAGGCATTCTACTAAATGCAAAAACATGTAGAAGACAGTAAGCTCTATGTGAGATGTCTACTAGTTGGGATTAGGATAATCTTATTGGTATGTTTCTATGGATTTACAGAATGGCCTTGTTGTGTATTTCTTGGTGCAACCGCTAGATGAATCTCCATTAGAAAATTTAATCAGCATTAATGTTGAGAGCTTCTACAATTTAAAAATTCTAAACCAGGGCAGAACAGCCCAGCCATGCTTAAAGGATTTAATTCTAATTTATCGAAAACATCTTTGGCAACAAAGAACAGTGTAAGTATAAAATAATTGAACACCCCTGAATCCCAAAACCTAATATCAAAGAATGTCTGAAGTGGTTTGCACAAAAACACAGGAGATTAGAACTCACTTTCGACGTGCACCACCAGGGCGGCTAGGTTCAACTTTGATGCGTTTCCCAGCAATATCACTTCTATTTAATGCTCTGAGGGCTCCCTCTGCAGCTCTAACGTCATAAAATTCTATGAACTTGTGATGCTTCTTATGTGGTGTCTCTCTAATCTGTTATAACAATTAAATTGATCAGAGTCGATGTGTGGGTTGAAAAATATATTGACTAATGTAGAGGATGGATGTTATTAAGAATCTGCACCTCTTTAACCTCTCCATATGCCCCAAATATTTGTCGAAGGTTATCATTAGAAACTGATGCATCCAAGTTAAAGACCACAAGAGTTCCTTGATTTACATCCTTCTCTGAGGGATTGTCCTTCCGATGATAGGGCAAGAAGATAAAGACATGTCAACAGCATGATATTACATTAAAAAAAGATGAGCATAAACCTTGATTCATACCTTCGGAATTGAGAAATGAATGTCTAGTTTTCTTCTTCTCAAGGGTTTATTCTGTAAGGCGCGCATGGCTGTTCGAGCATCTCGGATGTCATAATAAGATATCATGACAAATCCCCTATGCTTACAAGCGGTGTATAAAGTTCTAATATCTCCATATTGCTGCAATAAAGGAAAAAACGACAGGGAAACCTTTAAATGGAAGCAATTCAGAAATAACAAGAAGAGGCACTGGAATGAGAAGCAATCTATGCTCAACAATGTAACCAGTAATTTATATTATGTACCAATTATATGCAATTTATAAAGAAATGGAGGGGCATGTGCATGCAATAGGGGTTAAGAGTTTATAGGATCTTTTATCTTAGAGCGGGGTTGCCAATTACATATGACACCATTCAATTAAAATTCTTAGTCAATTATCTTGGATAAAAACAGTTGGAATGTCTTTAACAAAATTACAGGTCAATTTAATCCTCTTAGACACCGCTCCTGATACTAAGATAAAAAGGTTAAGGGGGTTGGGATTGTGTGTTTAAGCTACAAGAATTTGACCTTGTACAGCAAGTAGAAGATGACAATTCTACACTTAAGATATTCCATCAAATCAGTTCAACAGCTAATGTTTCTTTCTTAAAAAATTAAGACCTCAATTTTCATTGTATCTCGTCCTAGATATCTGGTGTAATTCTCTCTCTTGTGCTTTCTACTCATTGAAATATCTCCAGAAAGAAGGACAACTTGAGCAAATTGATCGCTTCCACAAATGATTCAGTTTCCACAATTCTTACTCAAGTTGAATATTAATGCCTCTGGTACAAAAGGATACATAAAAATTTAATAAAAAACCTCAACACATCAAGTAGTGTCTCAGTTTCAACTCTTATAAATTACAGGAAAATCGTCTAGTAAAAATAACTGTTAAATAAAGATAGGCACTTGGATGATTGAATTTTAATGATTTCAAAGTGACAGCAACATGCCCCAGCGAAAATGGTAAAGAAATCTTTCATTGTAACTACCTCGAAAAGAGATCTCAATTCAGAGTCCTCAACGTTGCTGTTGATGTTCCGAACAAATAGTGTCCTCGAAGGATGCTCACCGTAAGGATGCTCCCCAGCTACCGTTCCCATGCCATTTGAAAAAGCATAATGGCCAATTCCATTTGCAGCAAGACCATCAGATATGCCTATCTTTGGCAATCCAATATTTATGCGCTCTTGGGAATCGACATCTAATTCCATTCCACCACTGCCAAAAATATCATATTCCTCCAACTCCTCTAGTTGACCGGGCAATCCAGTCAGGTCCAAGTCATCCACCAATCCAGCTAAAAGATCATCTTCATCGGGAAGAAAGCTCCCAACTGCAGTTGGTTCAGCATCTTCAAGAGGATCCCCACCTTCATCTTCCTGATTGAGCTTGTTTGACTTTGAGAAGTTATCATCAATAGATCTAACAGGCTGCTCAGACTCAGTAAAGTTCACTGCATTTTGGCAGGACATTCCTTAAGTATCATCTTCATAAGATTAGGACCCCAGCTAAGAATTTAATCATAAACACTTACATTTTTCGTGGGGAAGGACAGGCAATGAACTGGAAAACAAGCTAGTATCATCTGATCCATGATATGCACTACCACCACGGGAAATTCCCCAGGCACCACTTCTCGCATTCCCAGAGATATTAACTGAAGGAGCCTTTGAAAGGCCTACACGAGAATAATTAATACATATCAATAGGATGATATGCTGTTGCAACACAAATTATTTCTACACTGCATATTTTATAACCTCACTAACACAAACTCTAAGGGACATCCTACAACAATCAACTTTAGCATAAGTTAAATGCTGGTATATTTCCAATCACGCATTCAAAGAAAAGAACCACACCTTCAGAAAAGCCAGATACCACCAAATCTTTTGGGCGGCGCTCCATGTAACCAAAGATTACTGGAAACAAATAATGCCAACCTCAAATACGTTAGTGTCATAATGCAATCCTAATAACAAAGACTGCAGCGTCATGAGGAAAAAAGAGGAATTGTCCTTTTACATGCTGACAAAGTCATTTTTTGGATTTGTATGCTATGTTTCCCAGTTTCTAACAGACTGATCATAAAGCAAATATTCATAATTCAATAGTATGAAACTGAGAGAATGACTGGAATTTCATTTTACAGATAAGTCACAATTAATCAACAAACGACTACACTCATCTATGACCACACAAGCTACTGGAAATTGGGTCACTGATGAAAGCTGTCAGTGAAAAATTCTAAAGTGCGAGAACTTTTTTTTCTGAATGCAAAACTACATAAATAAAATGAACCATGACATGCTTTCTGAATGATCTTGTGGGCCGCCACCACCTAGAACCGAATGCTCTCATGATCAGGGACAGGACAATCAAATAGACACTGAGCAGCTCATGAGATTCAGTGGGTACAGAGAACTTATTTCTGAAGTCACAATTTACAAAACGATGTTGACCAGAAAAAAGGCCCAATGATTAGTGTATCAACAAACGTCAACCTTTCCGGGAACAATACTAAGAAGTTCACCGAGAGGCATAGACTTCAGCTAGAGTAAGTACTAATCGCCAACAAGATGGACAGGATAATCATAAAAGAAATCTATTCGATGAAAATAAGAAAACCGTAGCCCCAAATTTTAAACTCTAACTCCCAATTATTGAGCACAAGAGTGCGAGAGAGAGGGGGATTGTATTACCTTACGAAAGGAACTGGAAGATCGTTAACAACCCAGAAGCAGCAGTTAAAAGGGGTCCATGCCTGATGTGAAATTCACCAGATTGAACCCAAAGACTGTGCCTTTAATTAAAAAAACGATACAGAAAGAGTGCTAGGGGAGAGAGACGGAGAAGTTCCGTAGAAGCAGAGACAGTTCTTTCTTCTACTCTTCTGCTTCCTTCACTCTCGCCGGGAAACCAGTCACAAAAGATCAGAGAGGCAGGTAGGGGAGTGACGATCAGAATCTAGAGAGAGAAGCTGAGCCGGAAAGAGTACCCTTTTAGAGAGAGAGAGAGGGAGCATGAAAGGGAGCAGAGAGATGATTGGAGAGAGCGCATAACAATTTCACATTTTTCTTATTTATTTCTTTTTTCCGAAAAAAAGCGCACTAACAAGGGAAGAAAATTTTAGTCAATATTATATTTCCACGATTAAATTAAGGAATACTGATTGATTATATATATATATAACAATAATTTTTACGGTGCAGTAATATTGTTTTTTTGTCTATGTTCATGCATTTAATTAATCACCATTATTAGTATATTACAATAAATTAATTTCCATAAATGCTTTTATTGCAATAATATTTTTCATCTAAGATACCTAATACAAGTAACAATTGCATTATTCAATATAATTCATCAAAAGAGAGCAAAAATATTCGGTATTTCTCCGTTGATAAGGAGTGAATCTTACGTTTCACTACTTATCAAGGTCGGGGTAAATCGTATTATTTTTTCCCCTAAGATATGGAAATTAAGAGAGCCTTGAAATTTTATATTTAATAATAATTATAATAATAACGTAATCCAAACAAGGATTCTGCTGCATTTGAATGCCATCTGGGGTCCGTTGACACGTCCCTGCACGGGCGGTCGGAGATCCTGTTTGGCTGCTTCTTCCGACGTGTAATCTCCCGGCGACGAAAAAATCTTAGGTGATATTGTCGCACGGTGATGTAACGAGGAATAATCAATTAAATTGGTCTTATTAGTGACAGTTATTGTAACTATTCGGGTGATTAACACAAATTTACACATTTATTATAATTTAATTAATATTTTATAATGTCAAGTGGCGAAATATGATCACGTAAGAATTTCTCACCTGCGACTATCACTATTTCTGTTACAAGCATTTAATGTTATCCGGTGTTGAATTGTTTTCATTTAATTAGTTAAATGCATTCTATTTTTGGAAGTGAGTAATCATGCATTAATTACTACCATGCACGATAAGATCTTACTTGGTGACAGTGCAAATTGAATGTTAAATCACCTTCTCATTGTTTTTTTTTTTTGTAATTTTAGGAAATAGTCAATTTCCCATTCATTTTCATTTAATTATATAATGAAAACAAGAGTTTATCTATAATTAAGACTTTGTTTAGTAACTAACATACTTGCTTTTTTCAGCAATTTCGTAAAAATAATAAAATCCGTTCACTGCACGAGTCCGTGTCTAACAAAAATATATTATACCTCGTCCATCCATAACGCCATCAAGCCAACCGACACAAGATTTAAGTTGGCTAAGCTCAGTCATTAGAGCATAAACGTCTCTCAATCGTGTGTTTTTCATTTATGTTACTTGAATCCGATAACTTATTAAAGAGAAGGTGCGGCTCTCGATGGGCAGTCCAGCTGGTAAGGCATTGGGGGTCCCAGACCTCCCCAAGTTCGACTCCCAGTAGAGGCACTTCTCTCGAGAGTGAGAGTTTTATAGCCATCGAGCCTATCAAGTTCGCCAGACTTACTCAGCACAAGTGGTTTGCGGGCTATTGCGTGTGCCCCGATGAGGGGTTGTCGTAACCCCCACTAGTCGGGTATAGAACACACCCAGATACCTCGGTCATTAAAAAAATATTGAAGGAGAAGGTGTGTCAAACTAATACAATCAATCTATGATAGTGAAAAATAGGAAAGATAATTTGGTTTGCATCTCTCAGTCTAAGAAGAGAGCGAATATTTTTCGACCTCGTGATTGTGCTTCTATGAAGACACACAACCGGTGAAGTCCCGAGTTTTCATTAAAATAAAGTTCAGGTGAGAGACGGAGTGGACCACAAACATAGTAATATTTGACAGCGTTAAGTGGTGATGTGACGATAAAAAAAGGACTCTAATCAGGGGGTTACCTTGTCTTTTTATCGAGTTGTAAAGATGAACATATCCAAAAGAATGAAGGATTGATCAATCAATCACAGTGAGAAATGGTGGGAATGTGGATAGAATCCTAGAAGAAGATGCCCCCCTCCTCCTCCTTTAATACTGGTTATGGTGTGTGGGACATTCCTCACTTTCTTTGATTGTTGATGGATTTATATTCAAATAGAAACTTTGTCTCCCCCTTTTCACCCTTTCCCCCATTTATTTGACAAATTAATTTTTTTTATATGATTTGAATTTTATCATTTGCACAAAGTCATCCATTACAACATAAAACTTTTTCAATTATAAATTTTTCACTTAAAATGCTGAAGTTCATATTGTACTTTAAAAAAGAGACGTTAATCTATCTCTACCATCCCGTAACAAATGATACTCAGGAGACTCCGATAGTTCAAAACTCAATGTTCCACGTTTAAAAATATTTTATGCAAAGTCTGGTAGAATGAATTCTTTGAATTTGGACATTGGGGAACTCCATTTTTTGGACTGTGCTAAACTCCTGATGATACTGTGTTTTTT
>JAOYND010122713.1:0-10335 GCA_025802135.1 Lagerstroemia fauriei | reverse complement strand
CAATTACAACTGTTTGAACTAAATAACAAGTCGAAGTTCTAATTCAGTTCAAAGACTTGTAACGGCCCAAATACTCACCAATCACAACTCTAGTTGTAATTTAGTACAGACACTTCTAACGGCCCAATTACATATCGTTTAACAAAATTACAACTCGAAGTTGTAATTCAGTTCAAAGAGTTGTAACGGCGCAAATGCTCACCAATTACAACTCTTTTAACACTAGTACAAGCACTTGTAACGATCCAATTACATCAATTTTAACTAAATTACAACTCAAAGTTGCAATTCGGTTCAAAGAACTTATAACGGCCCAAATACTCACCAATTACAACTCTTTTAACCAAATTACAACTTATATAGGTTTAATTTGGTACAAACACCTGTAACGAGCCAATTATATATCTTTTAACTAAATTACAACTCGAAATTGTAATTCAGTTCGAAGACTTATAACGGCCCAAATACTCACCAATTACAACTCTTTTAACTCAATTACAACTTATTAGTACAAACACTTGTAATGACCCAATGACACCCACTTTAACTAAATTACCACTTGAAGTTGTAATTCAGTTAAGAGGATTGTAACGAACCAAATACTCAACAATTACAACTCTTTTAACTAAATTACAACCTATAGTTTTAATTTAGTGCAAACACTTGCAGCGACCCAATCACATATCTTTTAACTAAATTACAACTAGAAGTTGTAATTTAGTTGAGAGACTTGTAACGGCTCAAATACTCACCAATTACAACTCCTTTAACTAAATTACAACTTATAGTTTTATTTTAGTATAATCACTTGTAACGTCCCAATTACAACTCCTTTAACTAAATTACAACTCGAAGTTGTAATTGAGTTCAAAGACTTGTAATGGCTCAAATAATCACCAATTACCACTCTTTTATCTAAATTACAACTTATAGTTGTATTTTAGTACAATCACTTGTAACGTCCCAATTACAACTCCTTGAACTAAATTAGAACTCGAAGTTGTAATTGAGTTCAAAGACTTGTAACGGCCTAAATACTTGCCAATGACAACTCTTTTAACTAAATTACAACTTATAATTGTAATATAGTACAAAAACTTGTAACGACCCAAATGCAACTCTTTTAACTAAATTACAACTCGAAATTGTAATTCAGTTCAAAGACTTGTAATGGCCCAAATACTTACCATTTACAACTCTTTTAACAAAATTACAACTCGAAGTTGTAATTGAGTTCAAAGACTTGTAACGGCGGAAATACCTACCAATTATAATTCTTTTAACTATATTACAACTTGCAATTGTAATTTAGTGGAAACACTTGTAACGACCCAATTACAACTGTTTTAACTAAATTACAAGTTGAAGTTGTAATTCAGTTCAAAGAGTTGTAACGGCCCAAATACTCACCAATCACAACTCTTTTAACTAAATTACAACTGATAGTTGTAAGTTAGCACAAACACTTCTAACGGCCGAATTACATATCTTTTAACTAAATTACAACTCGAAGTTGTAATGCAGTTCAAAGACTTGTAACGGCAAAAATGCTCACCAATTACATCTCTTTTAACTCTGGTACAAACACTTGTAACGATCCAATTACATATATTTTAACGAAATTACAACTCGGAGTTGTAATTCAGTTCAAAGACTTATAACGGCCCAAATACTCACCAATTACAACTCTTTTAACCAAATTAAAACTTATGTAGTTGTAATTTGGTACAAACACTTGTAATGAGCCAATTACATATCTGTTAACAAAATTACAACTTGAAATTGTAATTCGGTTCGAAGACTTATAACGGCCCAAATACTCACCAATTACCACTCTTTTAACTCAATTACAATTTATAATTATAATTTAGTGCAAACAAACGACCCAATGACATCTACTTTAACTAAATTACAACTGCAAATTGTAATTCAGTTCAAAGACTTGTACCAGCCCAATACTCACCATTTACAACTTTTTTAACTCAATTACAACTCTTTTAACAAAATTACAACTTATAGGGTGAAGTTAGCATAAACACTTGTAACGACCCAATTACAACTCTTTTAACTAAATTACAACTTGAAGTTGTAATTTAGTTCGAACACTTGTAACGACTCAATCACATATCTTTTAAGTAAATTACAACTTATAATTTTAATTTAGTACAAACACTTGTAACAACTCAATCACATATCTTTTACCTAAATTACATGTCGAAGTTGTAATTCAGGTCAAAAACTTGCAACGGCCCAAATTCTCACCAGATACAACTCCTTTAACTCAATTACAACTTGTGCTTGTAATTTTGTACAAACTCTTGTAACGACCAATCACATATCTTTTAACTAAATTACAAATCGAAGTTGTAATTGAGTTCAAAGACTTGTAACGGCCCAAATACTCACCAATTACAACTCTTTTAATAAGTTGTATTTTAGTACAATCACTTGTAATGTCCCAATTACAACTCCTTTAACTAAATTATAACTCGAAGTTGTAATTGAGGCCAAAGACTTGTAACGGCCCAAATACTTACAAATGACAACTCTTTTAACTAAATTACAACTTACAGCTGTAATTTAGTACAAACACTCGTAACGACGCAATTACAACTCTTTTAACTAAATTACAACTCGAAGTTGTAATTCAGTTCAAAGACTTGTAGTGCCCCAACTACTTACCATTTACAACTCTTTTAACTAAATTATAACTTATCGTTGCATTTTAGTACAAATACTTGTAACGTTCCAATTACAACTCCTTTAACTAAATTATAACTCGAAGTTGTAATTGAGTTCAAAGACTTGTAACGGCGCAAATACTTAC
Organism: Lagerstroemia fauriei; assembly: GCA_025802135.1. Lineage (NCBI taxonomy): Eukaryota > Viridiplantae > Streptophyta > Magnoliopsida > Myrtales > Lythraceae > Lagerstroemia > Lagerstroemia fauriei. The sequence goes on along the minus strand of JAOYND010122713.1, from coordinate 7,508 downwards.
CAATTATAACTGTTTTAACTAAATTACAACATATGGTTGTAATTTAGAACAAACACTTTTAACGACCCAATTATAACTGTTTTAACTAAATTACAAGTCGAAGTTGTAATGCAGTTCAAAGACTTGTAACAGCCCAAATATTCACTAATTACAACTGTTTTAACTAAATTACTACTTAGAGTTGTAATTTAGCTCAAACACTTGTAACGACCTAGTTAGAACTTTTTTCACTGAATTACAACTCTGACTTGTACGTCTGTTCAAAGACTTGTAACGGCCCAAATACTCACCAATTACAACTCTTTTAACTAAATTACCACTTAGATTTGTAATTTAGCTCAAACACTTGTAACGACCTAAGTACAACTTTTTTCTCTAAATTACAACTCTGACTTGTACGTCAGTTCAAAGACTTGTAACAGCCCAAATGCTCACATATTGCAACTCTTTTAACTAAATTACAACTTACAGCTATAAATTTGTACAAACACTTTAACGACCAATTACATATTTTTTAACTAAATTATAACTTGAAGTTGTAATTCAATTGAAAGACTTGTAACGGCCCAAATACTCACATATTACAACTCTTTTAACTAAATTACAACTTATAGTTTAAAATTTGTACAAACACTTTAACGACCAATAATTACATGTTTTTTTAACTAAATTACAACTCGAAGTTGTAATTGAGTTCAAAGACTTGTAACGGCCCAAATACTCACCAATTACAACTTTTTTAACTAAATTATCACTTATAGTTGTAATTTAGTGCAAGCACTTGTAACGACCGAATTACAACTCTTTCAACTAAATTACAAGTCGAAGTTGTAATTCAGTTCAAAGACTTGTAACGGCCCAAATATTCACCAATTACAACTCTTTTAACTCAATTTCAACTTATAGTGGTAATTTTGTGCAAACACTTGTAATGGCCCAAATGCTCACCAATTACAATTCTTTTAACTCAATTACAACTTATAATCGTAATTTAGTAGAAACACTTGTAACGACCCGATCACAACTCTTTTAACTATATTACAACTCGAAACTGTACTTCAGTTCAAAGGCTTGTAACGGCCCAAATACTCACAAATTACAACTCTTTTAACTAAATTACAACTGATAGTTGTAAGTTAGTACAAACACTTGTAACGACCCAATTACATATCTTTTAACTGAATTACAACTCGAAGTTGTAATTCAGTTCAAAGAATTGTAACGGCCAAAATATTCATAAATTAGAACTCTTTTAACTCAATTACAACTTATAGTGGTAATTTTGTACAAACACTTGTAACGACCCAATCACATATCTGTTAACTAAATTACAACTCGAAGTTGTAATTGAGTTCAAAGACTTGTAACGGCCCAAATACTTACCAATTACAACTCTTTTAACTCAATTATAGCTTATAGTTGTAATTTAGCACAAGCACTTGTAACGACCCAATTACAACTCTTTTAACTAAATTACAATTGATAGCTGTAAGTTAGTGCAAACACTTGTAACGCCCCTGTCGCAACCCCGAAGAAAATCGAGCTCGCGATATCATGGTAGTAAAAAGAAAGGAGTCGCCACTAATCGTTTAAGGAACTAAACCTAAGGCCGATTAGAAGCCAATTTTTACCTAACGGAGCATGATACTAACCACGTAGGCTTTTATTGTTCTGTCTCGAACCAAAGGTGGATCCGGAGGTTCTATTATGTTCGAAAGGCTTGCGAGCCCACCGACACGCCCTAAATCGGTATCCTAACGATATTTCTAAATTTGCCTTATTTTATTTAAATTCAACTTTCCTAATCCTATTTTGTCAACACAAATTGCATCAATGGTAATTGAAAGAAATCTAGAAAACACAATATCATAAACACAAAAGGGGAAAAACAATCAAGAAATTGCAACATATGACACAAGAAAGAATTAGACCAACCTTATCTATTTAACCAGCAATCACATCACCTAACCGAAACATGCTGGAAATATGATGAAAAATTAAAACTATGAGAATCAAGCAAAAGATGTGAAGTTTAGCAAATATTAATCATTCAATTAACAATTTCACGAATCGAAACCCAAGGACGTTCACTGAACATGGAGAAACCCGGCACCCAAAACATGATCACGTGAGAATGGAAATTACAAACCCGATACGAAACGCAAATCCTAATGCATGCATGAAACTCAAAAAAAAATTAGTGGGAATCATATTAATATGTTTTGGATAGGTTATGCGAGACTAGGAAACAATTTGTTCATCAAATCACGTGAGTAGGTGGACGACAGAGTAGATCGTGGAAATTTAAGAACAAACAGAATTGAAAAAATTTAACCGAAGTTGATTTAAAGTGAATGGTTTTATCATGATCACAACTTCAAGTCATCACCTTGCAATATCCACACACTGTCATCTTGCCAAACATTGAACTTGACGTAGGAGAATTTGGTAGGAATCCAAGTTCAATCTCTCAAAAAAACGATCAAATAAATATGTCTAGAACATGATCATGCAATCAAAAACCAAATCCCAATTGAAATCAATCCAAAGTTCCTACGCCAATTGATGAATTGATGAAACTAGAAAAGTCAAACTTGTGATTCAAAGATGAAAGGAAAAAACAGGGCAGCAGACCTGAAACGACCACTTGGCAATTTTGAGAGTTCAGAAACTGGATCAAATGATAGCCCAAGAGGGTAACTGGGGAAGAGATCAAAGGAGTAGTGGCACTTTTGCAAAGAACAGTGGTAGTCGTCATCTGTAAGTGGCAGCTCCAGATTTTTTCTTAGTACCGCCTTCGAGTTTTTTCTAATCCCCCCGTAGCCTTTAGCTCTTCCTCCTTTTATAAACTTCATTTGGGAATTAAATCTGGAAAGACGAAAGATATTGAGGCTCAAAATCAGCCATGTATCATATCTTTTGATTCATGAATCAAAGAGATTGCACCAATATCTTCTCTCAATCTTCACAGTTGGAACATTATCTATCCATATCAGTTCTGGATCTGCCACTTTTCCTTTTCCTCAAGTGAGCACGAATTTTAACCTTCTCTTCTAGAATTTTCTGTTAAATATTTATCACGTTAGTGACCCTTAAAAAAAAGAATCTCGCAAAACAACCTCAGGATTAGTGAGAAACAAAATTACAACTCTTTTAACCAAATTACAACTTATATAGTTGTAATTTGGTACAAACACTTGTAACAACTCAATTACATATCTTTTAACTAAATTACAACTCGAAATTGTAATTCTGTTCGAAGACTTGTAACGGCTCAAATACTCATCGATTACAACTCTTTTAACTCAATTCCAACTTATAGTTGTAATTGAGTACAAACACTTATAACGACCCAATGACATCTACTTTAACTAAATAACAACTCGAAGTTGTAATTCAGTTCTAAGACTCGTAACGGCCCAAATACTCACCAATTACAACTCTTTTAACTCAATTACAATTTATAGTTGTAATTACAACATTTTTAACTAAATTACAACTCGAAATTGTAATTCAGTTCAAAGAATTGTTGTAATTTAGTAGAAACACTGGTAACGACCCAATTACATCTCATTCAACTAGATTACAACTCGAAATTGTCATTCAGTTCAAAGACTTATAACGACCCAAATACTCACCAATTACAACTCATTTAACTAAATTACAACTTATAGTTGTAATTCAGTACAACCACTTGTAATGACCCAATTACAACTCTTTTAACTAAATTACAACTTGAAGTTGTAATTCAGTTCAAAGACTTGTAACGGCCCAATTACTCACCAATTACAACTCTTTTAACTAAATTACAACTTATAGTTGTAATTTAGTACAAACACTTGTAATGACCCAATTACAAGACTTTCAACTAAATTACAACTCGAAGCTGTAATTCTGTTCAAAGACTTGTAACGGCCCAAATACTCACTAATTACAACTCTTTTAATTCAATTACAACTCGAAGTTCTAATTCAGTTCAAAGACTTGTAACTATCCAAATATTCACACATTGTAACTCTTTTAACTAAATTACAACTTAGAGTTGTAATTTAGTTTAAACACCTATAACGACCCTATTACAACTATTTTAACGAAATTACAACTCGAAGTTGTAATTCAGTTCAAAGACTTGTAACGGCCAAAATACTCACAAATTAGAACTCTTTTAACTCAATTACTACTTATAGTTGTAATTTAGTATAAACACTTGTAACGACCCAATTACAGCTATTTTAACTAAATTACAACTCGAAGCTGTAATTCAGTTCAAAGACTTGTAACGGCCCAAATGCTCACCAATTACAACTCTTTTAACTAAATTACAGCTGGAAGTTGTAATTCAGTTCAATGACTTGTAACGGCCCAAATACGCATCAGTTACAACTCGTTTAACTAAATTTCAACTTATAGTGTTAATTTAGTACAAAGACTTGTAACGACCCAATTACAACTCTTTTAACTAAATTACAACTCGAAGTTGTAATTCTGTTCAAAGACTTGTTACGGCCCAAATACTCACAAATTACAACTCTTTTAACTCAAATAAAACTCGAAGTTGTAATTCAGTTCAAACACTTGTAACGGCCCAAATATTCACACATTACAACTCTTTTAACTCAATTACTACTTATAGTTGTAATTTAGTATAAACTCTTGTAACGACCCAATTACAACCATTTTAACTAAATTACAACTCGAAGTTGTAATTCAGTTCAAAGACTTGTAACGGCTCAAATACTCACAAATTACAACTCTTTTAACTCAATTTCTACTTATAGTTGTAATTTGAGTAAACCTACACTTTGGTCCTCAATGTTTGAACGAGCCAACAGTTTCATCCCCATTCTTTTTTTCCTAACTATTAGACCCAAACATCCAGTCTTTTGCCAACAAGTTCGTCAAGCCGTGAAGATGCCGTTAAAATTTCCTACATGGCATCCGACGTGGCACTGATGGCGTTTGGGACATACTTTTTTAATGTTCTACACCAAAAAACGACGTCGTTTTCATTGAATAAGAGCTGTAATTACCAGTTTGCCCATTACTATTCATCGAATTTTCAACCCAAGCCATTTGTATGCAAAAACCCTCGCTGCAAAAAAGTCAGCCACCACATGGGGCTGGCACCCTATCGCACAATCCTCTCTTGTCCACTGAAGGATTGAACTAATTTTCATATTAAAATGATGTGAAGATACATTTTTTTTTGTCATACCTTCACCTGAAGCAATAAGGAACATGGTGAAGCTTGCCCAAAGAATGATGAGGACATTCTGTCAAATATGAGTACTTCAGAAGGACATTCCCGAATGGATCCATCGGTATCTAGTGATGACACCAATGAGAATCACGACCGGAGAATAACAGAGCCAGGATAGCCCAATGGTTTAATTCTTGCAAAAGTGTATCCCTCATTCCCATGTCTTCAACCTTTAAAGGACCATCGCAGAGCTCAGATCAAACCGATTGCTACTTAGATATTAGTTTTAACGAATGTTAGATTAATCCTTACTTCAAGCACCTATTATCCTTTGATCAATGAAATTAATCCACGTTGGAATGATCTTTATCTCGACATTTTTTCTAATGGGAATTAGTTGCATGAATGTAAGTAAACTATATACGTGGACTTTGATCCATCATTATTCTAGGTTTATGACCTATTCCTGAAGATATTTTTGTTATGCAGGTGGCAAGCAATTCATCCTAGCATGCAGAGTTGATGCTGCAGGAGAGTTGCACCGACCATTCGAGCAGCCTCTTTGTCTACTCTACCATCAATGTCGAATTTGTCCAGCTTGCAATGAATAACGAGTATCCTTCATGCATTACTCATCTTCCCATTGGCTTCCCAATTGTCCTTGCGGCCTCTTCTTACCCCAGTTTTTGGATGCAGAGGGACTGTTCCATCTCTACCCGAGGTCCAGGACAACCCTATCTCTGGTTGCCTCTTGATGGTTGGCCTCCAAGTCCTCGCCCCAGGTCATGAGTCATCTTTAGCTTTAGACAGATATTTCAATGGAATAAGGAGGATGTTGCGGTGGGGTTTCGATGGCACCTGATGTCTAAATTTCTTACAGTTGCATACAAATGGCTTGGGTTGAAAATTCGATGAACAGTAATGGGCAAAATGGTAATCACAGCTCCTATTCAATGAAAACGACGTCGTTTTTTGGTGTAGGACATTAAAAAACTATGTCCCAAACGCTGTCAGCACCGCGTCGGATGCCATGTAGGAAATTTTAACAACATCTTCACGGCTTGACGAACTTGTTGGCAAAAGACTGGATGTTTGGGTCTAATTGTTGGTAAAAAAAGAATGGGGATGAAACTGTTGGCTCGTTCAAACATTGAGGACCAAAGTGTAGGTTTACTCTTGTAATTTAGTATAAACACTTGTAACGACCCAATTACAACTATTTTAACTAAATTACAACTCGAAGTTGTAATTCAGTTCCAAGACTTGTAACGGCTCAAATACTCACCAATTACAACTCTTTTCACTAAATTAGAACTTATAGTTGCAATTTAGTAGAAACGCTTGTAACGACCCAATTAAATCTCTTTTAACTAAATTACAACTTGAAATTGTAATTCAGTTCAAAGGCTTGTAACGGTCCAAATACTCACCAATTACAACTCTTTTAACTAAGTTATAGTTGTAATTTAGTACAAACAATTGTAACGGCCCAAATGCAACTCTTTTAACGAAATTGTAACTCCAAGTTGAAATTCAGTTCAAAGACTTGTAACGGCCCAAATACTCACCAATTACAACTCTTTTAAGAAAATTACAACTTATATTGGTAATTTAGTACAAACACTTGTAACTATCCAGTTACAACTCTTTTAACTAAATTACAGCTGAAAGTTGTAATTCAGTTCAATGACTTGTAACGGCCCAAATACGCACCAATTACAACTCGTTTAACTAAATTTCAACTTAGAGTGGTAATTTAGTACAAACACTTGTAACGACCCAATTACAACTCTTTTAACTAAATTACAACTCGAAGTTGTAACTCAGGTCAAAGACTTGTAATGGCCCAAATACTTACCAATTACAACTCTTTTAACTAGTTGTAATTTAGTACAAACACTTGTAACGACCTAATTACAACTCTTTTAACTAAATTATAACTTGAAGTTGTAATTCAGTTCAAAAACTTGTATCGGCCCAAATACTCACCAATTACAACTCTTTTAACTAAATTACCACTTAGAGTTGTAATTTAGTTTAAACACATGGAACGACCCAATTACAACTTTTTTAACTGAATTACAACTCCGAGTTGTAATTCAGTTTATAGACTTGTAACTGCTGTTGACACCTCATTTTGGCTCAGAAGGTACCTGAACCTTAATATTGGAAAAATTGAGCGAACATGTGCCTTTATCTGATATGATGTGATGTTTGAGACTAAAATTGATGATCTAATTGAACTGATTATAGGACAAATTCAGAGTCATCATGAAGAGAATCAAATTAGCTTTAATTTGACATATTT
>JAOYND010122604.1:0-10337 GCA_025802135.1 Lagerstroemia fauriei | reverse complement strand
ATCTCGTACTCATTCACTTTATTACTTGAAGCGATACGTATACTTGTGTGCTTGCTCATCAATAATTATCGCAACAGAGGGTTACTTGGCTTAACGTTCTTCCAATACTTAAGTTAAAAATTGTTATATACAACCTATTCGGTGATATGAACTAAGTATCAAATATTATTTTTGTCATTAGGACTTAAAATTTCTAATCTCAATTTTTAGACACTTTTTTGGATTAAATTTTTTAGTTTATTGACATATGTATTTTATAGATCGTCAAAAACAATAAGTTACTGATGATAATCACTCCAATGATGATTCTTATATTTATGATCCTAAATATCATATCGATTATGATGACAATGATATTAATGATAATGTGTCATTGAAAACTTTGGAATTTTCAGAAATCAAATAATAATATAAACTTAAATATTTTGTACAAGTCTATAATGTTTTGAAGATATTGTATTGTATTATAACATTAGCCAAACTTTGTGTACCATTAGTATTTTTTTCCTAGTTTTTTATTGTTATCATTCAATTTTCTGAGTTAACAGTCATGTAAGCGCCACGTCAGCAGTTACTAACGACGTTAGTAGTTAATTAATGGTTTGTACCATTAGCGTCAACTTTTCAAAAAAGTTGTACTACTTTATAATGTTTTAAATATTTTATACCATATTGTAACATTAGTCAAAAATTTTGAACCACCAGCACTTTTTTCCCTAGTAGGATGGGAAATACTAGAAATCAATCATGAATTTGTCACTAACAGTTCAAATGGTAGAAATCCAAAAATCAAGTTCATATTATTCAATCGCACATAGATTATGGTTGAAGGGTATCCATATAGACAGAAACAGAGTATAGATTTGGGGAAGCTGGTTGAAGTTGCTTGCGTTTCTTGTGCTCTGAGCCACCGAAGCAGTCAAAGAGCTCGAAATAACGTACCCGACTTGAGCTTGGTAAATGTGAGTGAGACACGGTTGCTGCCCCTCCAGAGGATCATTATTTCCAAACCACCCCTCCGGACATAGGCCGGAGACTGCTGCCCCTCCTCTGCAAAGCTAATCCATTTGCAAAATCCCTAATCTCTGCAATGATGCTCCAGATAGACAGATTCGAAATCAATAGTTAAATCTAAGAATGAGCCCAATTACACACAGATTCTAAAGTTCCATGCAGCGGAAATCAATGCCCGAAACATCAAAAATTCAACCAAGAACAAGAATCAACCAAACAATGCCCAACATCTTCTGCTCCTCGCATCTGCAATTAGAATAAATCCTCATGCTTAATTAAAGGAAAAGAGCGGAAAAATTAGAATTCGCACAACTTTAAGATGCAGTACTGAAATTTGGAATCATTCATGGTCGATTTCCGTTGTTCCCTCTCCGACTATCATGCAGGGCCCGCTCTACGATCCAGATCGTTGTAAATTGGATTATGAGTTCCATCCTTCAATTTTTCCTTTTTTAAATATCTTTTATTTTTAGGGATATGAGCCTAAAAAAAGTATGAACTTTCAGCGAATTACCAAATTATATCATGAACTTTAAAAATTGCATGTAAATCACAAACTTTACTTTCGTTACCATAATCCATCACGTGAGTGGATTGGCAGATGATGGAGTTGAATGGTATTACATATGGTACTAACTGTGATGGCATGACACTAACATAGCATTCATTTTGGGTTTAAAAACATTAAAAAAAGGAAATTTGGATTGATGATTAAATTATATCACGGACTTTTAATAATTGATCCCATTATATCACAAGCTTTTAGTAACATATTGGCTAGTAAGGACGGTAGACTGTTCTAACCAAGATAAGTAAGAACAAGGACGACGTCACCGTCTACCTTAACTGCCTCTCCGAGCAAGAATGATGTACAACATAATCGTTTACTTTACCAGTGGGCTTCTAAGCAAAAATCGCACAAACTCTATCGGTGACAACATTGATTAGAGAAGGAATAAGAAAAATTACCTTTCTCCGGTGCCGAAATCAGGAAGTTGAAGAGGTGGAGGAGATGATCAAGCTTGTCATAGAAGAGACGATCAAGCTTACTACAGAGGAGACGACTTTGAAGACGATTAGATGAAATTCCCACTTCTGAAACAATTATAGGGTTTTTAATCCCAAAATCAAATGACTTTCATGCCCTTATTTACATTGAAGGAAATAATAGGATTAATAGGTTATTTTTGTAATTTCAAAAGAGTCATGCCATGCAATCACCGTTAGCACCTTGTATAATGCCAAATCAGCTCTGTCATCTGCCATGTCACTCACGTGACAGACTGTGGTAACGGAAGCAAAGTTCGTGATTTTACATGTCATTTTTAAAGTTCATGATATAATTTGGTCATTCACTGAAATTTCGTATTTTTTAGGCTAATGTCCCTATTCATTGACTGATCCATTCATTTTCATATAATACTTGTTATCATATTCACTACGTTAATCCGTAGCGTAGTGCGGTCTTACGAGCTAATTATATTTCACATCAAGTCCATAATGAAAAACCTTTGAATCATATTATTTTTCAATCTATATTCAACATTATTGCTAGTATCTAGTCTCTACATCCTCTTCTCCTTAGATGTAATATTGGTAGTTGAACATTTCTGGATGATGGTACTGTAAGTGTTACAGATGTCTTGAATTTTTGTGATGCAACCCAATTAAAATTTTGTGCAGCCCGAAATGTGATAGTTTTACAAATATGTGGTGGAAGCGAAGGGTTTGGGCCGCTAGGCCTTGGAGGGCCATTTGACAAGGAGGACATCGAGAGCAAGTTGCTTGAGGTGCTTTGGAAAATTTAAGCCAAAGTAGAAGTTTGTTAGAGATGTCTTGAATTTTTCTAATATATCCTGATGTAAAACCAAAACTCGGTCAAAATTTTGTGGGACTCGAAATGTGGACATTTTTCTCAAATTTGTGGCGGAAACAGCCCGAGCCTAGCACTTATTTGATTTGGGGGATGCGGTTGCGAGGCCCATGCGACATGGATCATGCATTTTCGGGGTTAAGAGAAGAATGACTCTTCATTGTATTGTGCTATGGTTTAGGTTCCAAATTTATACCCCACCAATGTTGAGCTCTAGTGAAAATCGTCGCGTCTCCTTTGTCTGTGAACGCACAGACAGTACACTGCTGTCCCAAATCATGTATATCAGGTGTTCATTTCTCTTCTTTCTTCTCTCAGTACTCATTGATTGTTGTGCTCTAACCGATTCGCAACAGAAAGTTTAAAAATTGACATCAAGAATACATCATCCTTGATATCAGCATTTAAACTCCATTAGATGTATATATTTTGTAAATTAAATTTATGTTTCAAAAACAAATGCAAAATATGTCTTTAACCAAATAGATAAAAAAAATAAAAGGTATTAGCTGCTTTGCATTAATATATGGAATTGGATACACAAAATTACATGACAAACCATTTATCCATTTATTTGTCTATCTATGGAACTACCACATATAGCTTAGGTATTGACCCCATAGATTTTCAGGCACATGTGTTGGACCCTTAGACACAAGCTGCAAGTCCATTGAAACATTCGGTGGCACATGCAGAGCAATATCCACCTTGGTAAATTGTTGTCGCATTCAAATAACTCCAACCAAATATCTCTTCCCAGAGTTTACGGTCCGAATGAATCCATATTTGAGCTTAATATGCTTATCAATATTAGAATCGCGGTTATCTTTCCAAATATTGTCTTGAGATCTTTATGATATGAAAGGGGAAACAACTGATGGCTATGCCAGATGAGATCAATATCATGAGTAGGAATGCATGAACACTTAACTGATCTCTCCTCATTTATCTTGATTAGGTGTAAAAATACCTTGTATCTAGCCATAGCTTGTTCAAGGAAGCAATTATCATTCGTTATCCTCTTAGACACCTGAAATGATGAAGAAAGGTTACTCAATGAGAACAAATCGGTGGTAGGTTAATGAACAAAAAATGTTACAAGGAGGAAAGCACCATTCCCAAAGTCGTTCTTCGTTCTTTTACCTTATGAAAGAAAGAACTTTGTCTATTCACTGCTGCAACTAATTTATACTTTGTAGCTGTTGGAGCCCCTCTAACAGTATTAGTTATGCTCATTGAAGATTGATGATTGATTTCAAGATAAAATGGTTTTGTCAGATACATAAGTTTCCAGATCCTTTCGGTTTCTTTTGTGCAAGTTCCATTTATGGTTGAGAAGACATTCATGTTGTCGAGAGTTTTCCCATAAATTTCCTTACAGTCCTTCTTATATTGCACTTGAAAGATCGATTAGATGATTAGATTAGAAAAGATGCTCTGATCAAATTCAATTGCAATGGAAACAAAAGTACAAATGGATGAGTTTTATTATATTTGTTTTTACAAGGTTAAGTCGACGACAGTGCCATATCCATTCACAATCGAGAGGTAGAACCAGAGGTCCTTCTATTATTGTGGACACCATGTGTTTTGCAAGCAATGGAAGCCAACAGTAATTATACCTTGGGCATATTACAATACGTCATTCCAATATGAAAAATATAGAAAAATAATTTAGATGTAGCAACCATATAATAAATTGTGTATCTTACTTTATCAAAAGCATATGAATTAATATATATTTGTAATTTCATAGCTAAGAGGCTTCATAGAGTAAGAATAAGAACTCGAATCATCAATTGAGATAGTAGTTAAATTTTGAACAAAATTCTAGTCATCAAACTCTCTTATAGAACTAACAAACATCACCACAGTTTGTTGGTTTTCAAAATATTAGAGCATAGTTTGATTGTTGTATCATACTTTGTTACCTGTATATGGCATGATCAAGAGTAGGTCCATCATGGAGGCATTGGATTTTATCAATGATAGCAAGAAACCAAAGTTGCTGCTTAGCAGCTTTCACAAGGTCTACACTCATGACAATTTCTTGTGCTTTTGTCCATTCCAATTCCTGTGCTCCCTCTATTTCCAATTGGTAAGTTTTGGATCTTGCAATGCCTCTGATTTCTGATGTTTTTCTAAGTTGAGATGGTTCGTCGTCTCTTTGCTATAAATAAGATATTGAATTAACCTTTTGTGAATTAAGAAAATTCATTATTGGGAGAGTTTAAACCCTAGTGAGCCTACACTATGGTGTAAATGAGATGAGACGATTCGCGAACGCTTCGGGTTTGGCTCGATGAAAGCTTGAATTCGGCTTACTCAAAATGAGCCTGAACTCAGCTCAGCTTAGGCTCGCCAATTAAACGAGCCGAGCCCAATAATGTTCGGCTCGAGAAGCTCGCGAGCCTAAATGAGACTTTATTTTATATGATAACTATTATTATTATTATTATTATTAATTTTTGAAAACTAAAAAAAAATCAATTTAGGTGTTTTACTTTACTCGGATCCCTTTTTTCTTCTTCTTTTTCACTTACTTACAGATCACTAATTCGTAATATGTTCTCCTCCTTTCCTCTTTACCTTTGATAATTGACAGACCTGCTCGGTACCCGTACCCACCCCACAAACCTCCTTCTTGGCTTGGCTCATTTAGGCCCGGCGAGGCTTTGTTTATCATAACGAGCCAAGCCCATGCTTGAAATCTTAGACCCGTCAAAGCTTGAGCCCGAGTTCGCAAATTGTTAAACGAGACAAGTTTAAACATGGTAGATTCGGGTTCGGCTCAGCTTGTTTACACCCCTAGCCTACACAACTCGATTTTAAATTAGTAAAGACACATTGAATCTACAGATATCTAGTGATGCATGCTAACCAAAGTCCATCATCCGAATATGCAAGTATTTGACAATGGTTGTATATAAACATGATGCAAGACATATTATTGAGACTCACAGATAGAATTAACCAACTCCATTTTATTTTCTATTTGGACTCTTACATCATGATTTCACAAATACTAAATCATAAGTTTTAACCTTATTTAAATTTTATTAATGAGTATCCAAAACATGTGCAAAATTATTATTTGTCCATTGATCTATCTAAAATTTAACCCCTTTTTGTTGTCGGCTAGGCTTTCCTTGTAGAACCTTTAGAATTTTTTTCTTATACTTCTTTAGATTTTCTTAAAGATATTCCAATTTTCTTCGTAAATAATTCACATATTATCTTTAGAGAATTAATTTCTCCTTTCTTGTAAAACGATTTACCTGTTAACAATTTACTAATATATGACTACCATTAATTTTTAGATCCAGTAAATAAAAATTTTCTTTTAATGCTGTCTTTTGATTTTGTTGTTTCTTATGAAAAAACTGCTTTGATTCCTTTTTGTAAAATTTTGTTAGATCCAATAAATAATATTGCTTTGAAATATAGTCCAAATTTAATAAGGGGCATTTAGTTTGAGTATTGTTAAATTTAAGGGAAAATTAGATTACATGAAAAGATATTATTTTTACATGTAAAGTGGATTGTAATATGAAATTTATGTGTTTGGTAAGTATTATAATTAAAATATTAAAATATTTGTATATAAAAAAATAATATAAAATAAAAATATTTTTTACCATAATACCATCCATCCTCTTCACATTGGAAGAGATGGAAAATGATTTACCAGGGAAAGTTGGAAAGATGGAGAGATTGAGGTGTTACCACCTCTACAATTTAAGATTGCAAGCTTCCTGTGGTGTAAAAGCTTTACACCGAAACTTGATGAGCCTGAGAAAATGCTTATGTCCCAGTAAATATAAAATACTTTTAATTTTGCATCCAAACACAACAAAATTAAATGGAAAGTCTTAACTTTCCATGGAAAATACAAATTTTACATTGAACCAAACACAACTGATTTTACCAAGCACATAAATTTAAGAACGCAAATGTAAATTTTAGGTTTCAAAGAAAACACAAGTTCACTTGACGTTGGTTATTTATGTATGTATATTATTCCCAAAATGATGCCTTTGTTCCATTTGTTTAAGTTCATACAATTTTCTAAATTACTTTTTAATGTAGTTTGAATTCAATTATAGAACTTATTAGCACAAACAAAATTTAAAGATATCCATGACTCAAAAAATAATTTAAATTATTTGAAATAAATCCAACATATATGAGAACAACAATAAAAATAAAAATGGATCATTTCCAACTGAAACTTAGGATTCACCATCTCGTCTTCTTCTAAAAAGAAATGAAGTATAAGTTTGGGTTTTACACAGATTTAGGTAATTATTGATTTCTCTAGAAAATATTTGGTTATGGAACGACAAGTCATGGGATAGGATATCCAATAAGAGCTACAATATGCTATCAGAATACTTATAATCTTGCATCCCAATGTCCTTGAGGTGAACGTTGAATAAATTGTCAAAGCATATGCACTGAATAACATAGATATAATTTAGTGATGGTGAGAGAAATGAGACCATTCACTAAGTGATGATATCTTACAGGATCGGTTAAATGAGAGCCTGGATTAATAGATAATCTATGTTATTACTCCATAAGGAAGAAAGGGGGTCGTGATCCCAAACATTTCGAACTTCAAGAGAATATTCAAACCGTATTTTGGTTGATTAAAAAATAATCTAAAATTTGTTTGAAACACCACTATCCTAAAGAAATATCTTAGAGATCCTAATTCCTTGACGTAGAAACATGTGTCAGGATAATACTTAAACATTGTACTTTGTACAAAAGCATTATCAATTAATAGCAAGCCATCCATATAAACTAGTCCAAAAGCTTAAGCCCTCCAAAGAATGATGTTGGCACTTGCCTGTTTGAAGCCATAATATTGGAGAGCGTTTTCAGAAACTTGTTGAAGACTGTGCAGTAACTTGCATAAGCAGTAGACATCTCCAATATCTGAGAAAGAGAACCTACACAATAATGACATATATACCTCTCCATCCAAGTCATCATGTGGAAATGCTTTGTGGATGTCCACATGATGGATTTCCCAATTTCTGGCCACAATTGCAATTGATTACGATTTTTGCATTTGGGATGGATGTCTCATGAAAATCAATTCCTTTGACCTGTGTGAAACTTACCTATACTACCTTGTAATGTTAACGGTGCAATCGACTGGACATTTGATCTTGAAAACCCATCTACAACACATTAGGTGTTTTCCCATTAGAAGTTTTTGAATAGTCCATGTTCCATTAAGTTCCTAAGCCTAAATTCATCGGCCATGGTTAGATGCCATTGTGGATCATGCATAGCCTACTTATAGGTTATAGGCTTGATATCATAATCAATTGCAACTAAACATGTCATATGGAGTTTCAATGTTCCAAAGAAATGAAATTTTCAATGAGATAAAGTGTGTGTGGAGATTTCAATAGTACACAATTCTTCTTTCATAAAATGATTTCATTTATCACCTCTTTGATGTGAAATTTAATTCTCAACACATGCTCTCATGTTGCAGCTTGGCCTACTCTTACCACGTGCCCTTAAACACGAGAAATTCTTAGGTGATCCTATCTCACCACGTGGCGTGAGGAAATACCAATTAGATTGTGACAAACGTGAAAATTTTTGTTAATCACCCGAACAGTTGTCATAACTGTCACTAATAAGACCAATTTGATTGGTTCTTCCTCACCACGTCACTGTGAGGTAGAATCACCTAAGATATTTTTCCTTAAACACTCGTTCTGAACAACTAACCTTGAGCCATGCATTTTCTTGGGCTAGGGATAAATGAACGATGTGGCAAGTTTTATTTTCAATATTCAATCTAACTTTATACGAGTCAAGTTTTCTCTTACTTGATTCATTTATCGACATTTTTCATCTGGTTTCGTGCTTTATATATATAATAATGATCACAAATTCCATACTTGGGTTTGGTTAAGTGTGAACTCACACGGTAATATATTACATTACCATGTAAAATAAGATTATATTGGACTGACAACTCAATAATATTGAGTGAATAAGAGGCAAATATATATTATACATGATTAGTGAAAATGGGAGAAATTCTTGGGTGAGCTTAACTCATAGATGATGCAGTAAACTTAGCCAATGAATGTTTGACATATAAGTAAATATTTCAAATCATGATTAAGAAATAAATATTATTAATGAATAAAAAAGGTGATGTGATACTTAATAATAATGTGCTAAACATTTATTGATAGAGTTCACGGATGACGTGGAGAGTTGAGCTCACCTAAGAATTTTTCGCGAAAATGGTAAATGAAATATAACAAAATTATCTAAAATACTGAAAATATGTAACAGAAAACCTGAATTTAAAATTATGATACTAGATTTCCTAATAATAGCTTGTAAAAAAGGTAAATGAAATATAATGAAATTATCTAAATGTGTTACAGAGATCTGAAATTTACAAATATGATACTAGATTTCATATGATACATATATAAGGGTAAATGACCCGACAATACACGAACTTTGTCTCAATTCCTAATTCTACCACGAACTTCAATTTTTGATTGAAATGGTCACGAACTTGCAAATTTTTCTCACTTCTACTATCCGTCCAATTTTTTGTCACATTACTTAACGGAAGTGAGAAATATCCGTTAAATTGGGTGAAAAGCTGATCTTACCCCTCTCTTGTTGTGAATATTCCATCCTTGCCCTTAACGAAGTTACTCAATTGCCATTATTTTTTCAAAACTCCCCCAATTTGTCATGTTGCAATTAGAGGTGTAAATGAAAATTGAAAATCCAAATATTCAATTCCAACCTAACTTGATAAACTTGACTTTTTGATCCTATATAAATTTTAGGTCATTTTTAAAGTGTTGAAAAATTGTCCTAAAAACTTAGGCATGGACCCAGAAAAATCGACCAGAGCTTGAGACCAACCGTGATTATGTAAAAAATAGGATATTATATGGGGGTGAAAATTTATATGGCACCAAATGAATGAATGCTTTTACAACTAGCACTAGTTTATACCACTTTTAAAAAATAGCACTAGTTTAAAAGGGACTATTCAAATTTTTTTCAAAATTCCACATATACCTTCCCATAATCCACCCAATTCTCTCTTTTCTCTCCTCTGCCCTCGCGTTCCTTCTCTTCTAGCCAACCTCGCCCCTTCCTTCTCTGCTGCCTCTCCTTCCTTCTCCTCCTTCCGATCGCGGCTCGTTCGGCCTCCTCCCTCAGGTCGCACCACCTCCGGTCGTTCGACCCGCCGTTCGGCCCCTGTCCCCATTGCTCCCGTCACCGTTTGACGCACTATTCCCATCGCTTCCAGCCGCCATTCAACCCACCATTCTCGTCGCTCCTATCGTCTCGGTTGTCGTCGGTTATCTTGATCGTGATCGCCGTCTCGGTTGTCGTCGGTTTTCATCGCTCTCCTGGTAGAATAAATGAAATGGTT